>JBCEWC010000844.1:0-48523 GCA_038996855.1 Solanum aculeatissimum | reverse complement strand
GCACAACATTAGTGCTCCACTTAAACAATTAGTGCTCCACTTAAAACAATTAGTGCTCCACTTAAAACAATTAAATACTCAACAGTATTTGATTATATAATTTAATATTACTTGGCAAATATATTTGATAAATATTCTAAATTCTCAAATTCTAGAGAAAAAAAGAATTTGGGCCAAATTATAAAAACACCCATCATTTATAGTTTTAGATTAAATTACAATTCTAGTTTGTGGTACAAAATTTATATTGCCATATGCATATTTTATATAATTTTTATCCGAGCATGCTCTCCGAAGTCACTTCCAATTACAAATACTAATAGTAGTTTTTTGTATATAAATCAATATATAGTATTTTTTTTTTAATTTTCTTCTCTTTTTTTTCAAATTCATATTAATTAGGTTATATTTTTAACTTTTCATAGAACATGTTCATATAATACAAACTTATGGGTATGTTTAGTAATTTTTATAACTTATGTGTATAAATTATAATTAATTTACAAAAATTAAATATTTCTCCTAAAATCTATGACTAAATGCATGGTGAAATTTCATCCAAAACTTCACCTAAATATAAATTGTCAAAAATATTTAAAAATTTCTGATCCAACACTAGCTCAAACTGTTCCTTTTAAAGGAGTAGCCATGTGGCTACTCTAGCTTTGGTAGGGTCAGGAGAAAATTTATGCCCTAAATCTGACACCCATCATATAAGAAAGGTTAAATGATGTTGAATTTTTGTATTAGAAAATTATTTAGAACAAACTTTTGTAAACAAAAACTTTTGTAACAAAAACTTTTGTACAATAAAAATATTTTGTACAATAATTTTTTTTTTTTGTAATGATCCTCCAACTTATTTTTGTGGTTCCGTGAATATTTTATCAGTTTGAGCATTTACATAGTGACTGTGGGCTATTGGTGACTTATTGACATTGATTATTCGATCATTGGGTGAATCGTTAGACAATTGTACATCTTTTCGAGTTAAACGAGAGATGATAACCGTAAGGTGAATTTTCAGGTAAAGTTCTAGTAAACGGTTTGGAGTAGAATTCTGACAGTTTCATCAGCTTCGGAACGACCAAATTAGGCTAGGAGAATGTTTAGTGCAATTATATCGAATTTTGCAAATTTAGCCTCAGGAATGGGTCAATAGTTGACTTTAGAAGACTTCCTTGGAAAACGTTCTCCAAATGGAAATTTTGATTGCACCGTTGGATCAGGAACGTCAATTTTGATCTAGGATGACCTTTCGTTCGATTCTCGAGGTTTCCAGGTGTATTTTGATCCTTCAACATATTTCAATATTGGAAAATAGGACCCACATTGGAATAAAACGACTTTCGATGAGAATTTTGACTACATCATTGCATTCAGAATGCCATTTTTGATCATATTTCATATATGGATGATATTTTTCTTACTCCAAATGAGGTCGAGACATCAAAATTAAGTTTGAGCAGATGCTGAAAATTAAAAGGTGGCGCGCTGATGTAGCCAGCCACAAGCCACCACATGGCAAGTCGGCAAAATGAGATATATTCACCCCATTCTCTAGTTCACGAACAGAAGGACAGGATAAATTTTGAACATGATATTTCTTCATTTTCATCTGATTTCGGTGATTTAAAAGGTTGACTTATGTATTTCTTTTGAGAGAAACATCGTGGAAGTGTTGAAAATTAATTTTGACGCGTCGTTTGAGGTAAATTTAGCCATTTTGCTGTTGTATATAGAATATGTCATCAGAAAATTTGACATGCGATTTCTTATCCATTTTAAGTCGAATTTAGGTAAAATTTGGGTCTATTTTGTGTGTTTTTGTGAGACGCGCACTGTGATTATGTCATAATTAATTGATAGAGCTCTGTTTGGCGCAAAAATCTAAATTTAGTTGTTGTGATGTTGTGATCTTTCAAAATAAATTTGGAATGCGATAGCTCGACCATTTCTTATAGGAATTAAGTAAAATTTGGGTCTAAACTACACTACTTTTAGAAACCTACATCGTGGTATACTCAAATTTTGTTAATTTGACTATATTCTGCATAATCTGAAGAGAAAGCTGATGGATAATATGTATAATTCAATAAGAAATATCACTCTATTTTTGGGTTGTTTCTTGTTATTTTGAGCTCAATTTTTTACTATGGACTCGGGGTGACATAACGGTCATTTTTCGGAGGTTGGTTTGATATTATGGATATGGATCCCATTTTCTCCATTTTAATTGCAATTGACTTATTCTCTCCCATTTCTCAAGATGTTATAGTCAAAATAGCCGTGTTTATATTATGATTCATGTTTTGACAGTTGAGCAGCATGTGGAAGCGGTCAAGCAGAGTAAAACCCATGTATACTAATTCGGAGCGCACGAATTCGCCTTTTAGGTAGGCTAGACTTTCCTTATCTCTAGACTAAGCTGAAGTATATGTATACTGGGAGCTTGTTTGTAGTTGGAGGTCCTGAGTAAGATATGTATATATGTCGTGAGGTTGATTGTTAGTTATATTTCCTGTTATGCATTTAAACATTATTGACATGATTGTTAGTAATTGTTTTCTTGGATACTTGTTGTACTAGCATATGGGTAACTATGATTATTTTGGAAAACTTGTGGTTGTTCTAGATTGTACTAGCTGTAATTACTATAGTAGCTGAGTTTTGGCACTATTAAACTATGAAAAGGCCTAGTAAAGGTTGGATATGGGCTAATGCTCTATGACAAGTTCATATTCTGGCTTAGCTCCTATCTATATGAATGTCTAGCCTAATATTACTGAGATATGTTAGTTGTGAGGTTGTTTGTTGATTATATGTCATACTATGGACAAACTCTGGTATAGATATGACTGTACTGGACTTGGTTGTTTTGGATACTGGTGATATATTTGTGATTGTCCATGTTTACTCAGAGTACTTGTGATTGACTGGAACGTGGTGTATTTGGATTGGGTGGGCATGACCCTACATTAGTCTGTGAGATATATACTTCTGTATACAACTGCTAGTCTTTGTGCACTTGTTATCCTTACCTGACACTGGGATTACCTGCTATAGTCTGAGAGAGGGGGTAGTTATACTTGGTTGGGCTGTGTGATTTGTACTTCGAGGTGTGATGTTGCTGGATACAAGTCATATTTTTGAGGGACTAATTTCTTATTGTACTCCTAATGACATGTTGAGGCTCTGTGTTGTGATTCTGTCGATATACTGTGCTCTTAGCTACCTGGGTATTGAATTGTGATTCTATTGGTAAGGTGCATGTTGTACCTTGGGAATTAACTCGATTGTTTGTTGTCATCTCGATATTTATTGCTCTTCTCAGTTGAGCTGCCTATTATTGATCTTGATAATTGTTATACTTATCAATGGTCTGACTATTATTTTATTAGATACTTGTGATACTTCTGGTTATCTGCTTTCTGTTGGGCCTTAGCCTAGGATTAAGTCAGTTCTGCCCTAAACTTGCATTGTTTAGAGTCTGTATTGTTGCATATATACATGGTGCGACTTGAGAGATACAGACTCCGGTAGACCAGCTGAGTAGATGATTATTCCAAGGTTCGAGTCCTTGATGTCTGTTCCTATGGTTCGAGTCCCAGATAATGCATCACGTGCTCTGAGCTTCTATGGCCACGTTTGAGTGTCTAAGATTCGGATGACGCGTCCTGTGGTTCAAGTCTCTGGTGTCCATGACTGGAATGTCAAGTTACGGATATTGATTCCTGGGTCTAAGCTCCTGTTGATACTTTGGGTCTGGGACCTATTGGTTACATTTTGGGTGTGAGACCCCATTAATTACATGTTTGGGGCTAGGCCTCGCTGATCGACATCTTGAATTTGAGGCCTAGTTGATTTTTCTTGGGTTTGAGGCTTAGTTAATTTTTTTAGGTTCGAGGCCCAGTTGATTGTTAGACCACTTGGTCCTGGTTGACTTCCCCTGCCGGAGGTCAGGTCGAGAAGGGTTCGAGGCTTCATTTGATATTACAGGGGTTTGAGGACCTAGGTAATGGTTAGGGGTTTGAGTCCCCAACTGATACTGATCCTTGTACCTCTACACCTATACACGTATCCTAATTGTGCGTGGGTGTACCTTCTGGACTTATCGGGGCCCAGTTGGCATACAAGTATAGACACTAGAGCCTTACACCCATGTACAATGTTGTACCTTGACCGTGTGACACAGGTGATATGGTTTCTGTTCGAATTTCGTCAATTGGTTTCATTGTTCACTGCTTGTTTTTGCTCAATTGGGTCTTCAGACGCCATGGACACAGTTAACACTTGTTCTTCAGATTCTGCCAGTCGATATCATTGTACATTACTTAGATTTTTTAGTTGGGGTTCCATGATTTTCCAGATATGTTTATCTTTTGACCTGAATTCAGATAGCTAACACTACAGTATTTCATTATCTTTTTTCTTACCATATTTACTGTATTTCACTTAATCGGTCGATGATGCCTATTGGGTCCATGTTACCGATCTTCATTCTATATTTTGTATCTTCTCATGGTGCAGGTCTAGGTACTAGTTGCGATTGTTGAGTTGGAGATTTGTGAGTGCTCAGGAGACACTTGGTGAGCACCGACTACTCTAGCTACTTCATAGTCTCATTCCTTTTGATGACCGTCTTTTGTATCCAGACATTGATCTTGTACTCTATAGTTATGGTTTGTATTTGTAGGACTATTTTGGGTTATGTGTATATATATCAGTTATTATTATATATATGTATGGGTGTGTGCTTGTGTTTATTGTAACTCTGTAAAATTGACTTCTAGGTTCTGGGTAGGTTGTGTTGGATTATTCAGTGTAATTTATATATTTGGGACTAGAGGTTTAGGATAGATACCCTGGGGTTGGGTAATTGATTTTTCTATAGGTGAGATCTAACAGGCACCATCATGATCGAGATCGGGTCATGACATTTTTTGTACAATAATTTTTGTATAATAAAATTTTGTGAAAGTAATAAACACAAAGTTTCTAGTAAGTTCTCAAAAATTAAACTAGTAATGAACACAGAATATGTAAGGAAAAACAACAACAAAAGATATTTGGCCTTACAAAATTCTCTATGCACTTATGAACCAGAATCTGGCCTTACCAAATTCTCTTTGAAGCGGCTTCAAGGAGAATCTAGTAAGGCTAGTTCTCTATGCACTTATGAACTAGAATATGGCCTTATCAGATTATCCTTGAAGCGGCTTACACTTCACACTTACATATATGATTTCTAAATGTGTTATTTGATACACTATTTGATATAACATGTATCAAACTTAGAAACAATTAAAAGGTCCTATTATCTTATCCTTGTTGCTAAACATTGTCTCATCATAAAATTTGACCATATAATAATTTTGACAATGTAGAACCATCATCTATGATTTTATTTGATCTCCTTGAACCTAGATCTTGAAATCTCTAATCTTTTAAGTAGAGTTACCTTCATGATGATTTGTCCTCGGCCATAGTTCCATTCTCTTTTATGATCTCTTAACTTTCTCTCTAGTTAGGCCTTTTCTAAGTGGATCAGACACATTATTCTTTCACTTTACATAGTCAATTGTGATAAGTCCATTAGAGAGTAGTTGTCTAATGGTATTATGTCTTCGTCGTATATGACGAGACTCACCATTATACATAACTCTCCCAACTCTTCCTATTGCGATTTAACCATCACAATGTATGCATATATGAGTCATTAGTTTGAGCCAAAATGGAATATCTTCTAAGAAATTTTAGAGTCATTCAACTTTTTCACCGTCCTTGTCTAAGACTATGAATTCAACCTCCATTATATAGCGAACTATATATATTTGTTTGGATGATTTCCATGATATTGCTCATCCACCAATAGTTATAACGTATCTACATGTGGACTTAGTTTTAGTTGACCCAGTAATTTAGTTTGCATCACTATATCCTTCAACAACTACTGGATACTTGTTGTAATGCAAAGCAAAGTTTTAAGTGTGTTCTAAATATCCTAAAACTCATTTCATTATCATCCAATGATTTTGGTAGGGATTACTTATGTTTCGACTCAATTTATTTAGATCACAAACTATGTCAGTCGAGTATGGTTCATGATGTACATCAAACATCCCAACACTCTGGCATAATCCAATTGAGACTGACTTTCACTTTTATTCTTAGCGAGATCAAGGTTCAGATCAATTGGTATTTTTGCACTTTTGTAGTTAAAGGACTTAAAGTTTTCTAGTACTATTCAGATATAATGAGACTGAGATAATGCTAAACTTTGAAGAGTTTGGTGAATCTTAATTCCTGATTTCAAGTCGGCAACTCTTGGGTCTTTCATATCAAAATGTCGTTACTCATTATTAACATATCATCTACATATAAGCAAATAATGATAACTTTATTTGGAGTATTCTTAATGTAAACACATTTGTCACGATCATTAATTTTGAAATCATTTGACAACTTTGTATGGTCAAAATTTGCATGCTATTGTTTAGGTACTTATTTTAGTCTATACAATGACTTAACAAGTCTAAATGTCTTTTTCCATTTTCAGAAACTATGAACCTTTTTGGTTATTTCATATAGATTTCTTCCTCCAAATCTCCATTTAAGAAGATTGTTTTGACATTTATCTGATAGATTTCTAGATTATACATCACAATTAATGTTATTAATACTTAAATTGATGTAATTTTAGTTACTTGTGAGTACATATCAAAGTAGTTAAGACCTTCACATTGTCTAATCCTTTAACAACGAGCCTCGCCTTATATTTATCAATAGTGTCATCATCTTTCATTTTCCTTTTGAAAATTCATTTTGCCCCTAGGATTTATTTTCGAAATGAAAATCAACTAATTTCCATGTATGATTATTGATTATGAATTCTATCTCACCATTGATTGTCTTTTTTCAATATTGTTCTTTCGAAGAAGTCATAGTCTCTTTAAAAGTTTGAGGCTCATTATCTAATAAAAATATTATAATTCTGGACCAAAGGAAGTAGAGGTCCTTTGATGTTTGTTACATCTTGAATTTTCGTCATTATGATCACTTTCTTTTATTTTTTCTTGAGATTGTTTGGTTCCTTTATTAGAAGATTCATATTCTCTTTTATAGGGATATATGATTTTAAAGAATGAAGCATTATCTGATTCCATTACAGTATTAATATGAATGTCAAGATTGTTTGATCTGTGAATCAGAAATCGATATGCTTTACAATTCTTAGCATATTTTATAAACACACAATCAATCATTTTGTCGCCCCTATCACTCCTTATCATTTTGATCTTTGTGTTAAATTGTATTTTAACTTCACTTTTATACTGTTGAATGTTTCAATTGCCTCATCTTTTCTATTAAGTAAATAAATATAGCAGTATCACGTATAATTGTCAATAAAAGTTATAAAATACTTTTTTCACTATGAGATGGTATTGACTTTATGTCACAAATATCTGTGTGAATTAAGTCCAACGAATTTGAATTCCTTTCAACTGACTAATAAGGATGTGTAACATATATAGATTTAACACATATCTAACATTTTGACTATTTGTTGTCAAATTTAGGCAATAGATTCAAATTGCTCATTTTGTGCAAGGTTTTATAATTGACATGTCCTAAAAGAGAATGTGATACATCATTTAACTCGAGTAAGTAAGAAGAAACCAAGTTCTTCCTCATTTTCGAAACATGACAAGCTTTGTGGAAGAAATTTTCATGTAAATAGTCTCATCAGGTGCAGCAAGGATATCTGTTACATTGCAAAGGCTTCTTTAATTGCACAAATATTTGAAGTGATTCCAAAATCAAGGCATCACTCCTTAAGATTTCCTACTAATTGCATTGCGTTAACATGACACTTAGGTTTTCCACTTCCTCATTCTTTTCAATCATATTTGCTTGATTCTTTTTTTTGCTTCTTTGAAGAGCGACAATCAACAACTTCGTGTCTAACCTTTCCACAATTATGACAATTACCTTTAAACTTCTTTTTAGGTGTATAGCCTTTTAGTCCAGACGGCTTCTTTCACTTTTTGACATTTGACCATTCTTCAATAATATTCGTCCCTACATTGTTGAATTCGTTTGTGACCTCTTTTTTGCCACCTTGTTTTCCTTTTCAATCTTAATCTTATGATGAGATCTTCAACAATCATCTCCTTGGGTTTATGCTTTAAGTAGTTCTTGAAGTCCTTCCAAAGCAGGGGTAACTTTTGAATTACAGCAGCCACTTGAAAAACATCATTCACAATCAATCCTATATTAAAGATTATGTGAGTATTATGAACAAACTTAATATGTTCAAGCAGGTATTAGATAAAATTATACCTTTGGCAAGGAGATCATAGACTATAACCTGCAACTCCTAAACTTGGGTAACAATAACTTTACTGTCTATAATTTTGTAGTCAAGGAACTTTGCCACAATAAATTTTTTTCATTTTGACATCTTCAGTTTTGTACTTCTTTTCCAAAGCATTCCAGAGTTCCTTTAAAGTCTTCAAGTTACTGTACACATTGTACAAATCATCTTGCAGACCACTCAGAATGTAGTTCCTACATAAAAAATCTGAGTGCTTCCAAGTTTCAGTCACTAAGAGTCGTTCATTATACGGAGTTCCTTCAGATAGAACAGGAACATTCACACTAATGAACCTTTGCAGATTTAAGGTAGTCAAGTAGAAGAACATCTTTTGCTGCTACCTCTTGAAATCAACACCGATAAATGTTGCAAGTTTTTCAGCCGGTAGAATATTAGGGGCAACATTTGAACGATTTGGAGGTGCATCAGATGCTACTGCAACATTCATCGTTCCAACATTAACTTCACTTGGATTAGACATTTTTTCTAGCACAAGTAGAGACAGTTTAGTATGTATGAATTTGAATGATGAAGTTCTTATAGCTTCAAATCAGTTTCAAACTCAACCGAGGTAGAAACACAGAAGGCAAACTCAACCGAGGTAGACACACAGAAGGCAAACTCAACCGAGGTAGAAGCACAAAAGGCTTTAATCTTCCAAATAAGAACAAAAGAAATTTAAATTCCTTAAACTTGTTGAATTTTTGTATTAGAAAATCACTTAGAACAAACTTTTGTAAAACAAATTTTTTCGTACAATAAAAAGCTTTTTGTATAATAATTTTTTTTATAACAAAACTTTTTGGAAGTAATAAATACGTTTCTAGTAAGTTCCCAAAAATTAAATTAGTAATGAACACAAATTATGCAAGGAAAAATAAAAATAATAAAATAAATATCTGAGTCCACAGAATTCACTATGTGTACTTAAGGAATTTAATCCACTCACTGTACCCGAGGTTGTGTATTATTTCCTCCTAGGATAAGATGAATATATCTGTTAAAAAAGTAGCGGTACCTCAAACTTCAATAACTTCAGCGAACTCAAAAAGACAACAACGAAATCACACAAAAACTACTTTTTATTTGTAGGAAAATGTATGCAAAACAAGGAAGTTCAATACTCAAAAATGAGAGAAAACTTCTCTATTTATAGCCTCAAATGGTGCTTATTGTACCTTATTAGAAAGACTACAATTGTTTGGAAAACACATAATCTTTTATAAAGGTCACCACTCTTCGAAAAAGGTTATGATCCTTTAGAAAAGACACAACTTTTTAAAAAAGTCATAATTTTTCAAAAAAAAATTACAACCCTTTATTTCCATTCACACCTTTAAAAATTTCAACAAATGATACACTTAATCGAATGTTGAATTATTTACTTAGAGTACTAGAATGTACACAAATCTTTAAAATGACTCCATTTAATTATTTCTATATTCAAGAAGATCATGTTAAATGTCTCTCAAAGTAACAACTTACCTTTGTTGTTTATTCTAATTTTACAAAAATTAGTATAATATAATTATTATGAAGATATCAACTTATTTTGCAGAGACTCTTTTTAGAAAATATTTATTCTAAGCAATCTTTAGTAAGTAAAGAAGTAATTTTATATAGGATATAATGGCAGAGCCAAAAAGTTTTAATTGAGTTTGTAAAAAATTTTAACATCGAATTTACAATAATTTTAGATTATTTCTGACTTGATAATAAAACTTTCTTATGTTAAAAGAGGTGAAAATGATACATATATTACTACTTATTAGGTATGGGAATAAGCACACACGTTTCTATCAACACATGTGTTTCCCTGGTACATAAATAACAATGTCTAGGCATCCCTAACTGAGAGAGTTGTCTAGTCCAATGGCTAGAGCTTGACAATTTGTGTTGTACGCTGCGGGTTCGAACCTCCGTAGCACTTTGATCTTGCTTCTGCTTCATTTTTACATGTGTGCTTCCCTATAAATAAATAAAAATTCTGGGGCATTTTCATATAAGAGAGCTACTTGATCTATTGGTTGGAGCTTGATAATTTGTATTGTACATCACGGGTAGCAGCAACACTTTCAATTTGCTGCAGCATTTTTAGCAAAAATTTGATTGACTCTAAAAGTTTTGTATGACACAACATAAATTGGAACAAAATAAGTAATATATATTATTTAAAATTAACATAAAACTATACTAAGAGTTGTAATAATTAACAACTTAATTTTTTTTAAAAATATATAAAAAAATCTATTAATGTCACATAAATTGAGAAAAAAAAACATATGTGGGCCCATGCCCGATTAATCTTTTAATCAATCTAAATATTGTCTCCATTTTAATTACTTGCTCTTATTTATTTCGACCAAAAAAATTAATAAAATTTATAAATTTTGCGATCTTAAATTAAACATATGTCAAATTATTTAATTTTAATATATCAATTTTTTTTTTGATCTTGTGGTAACATGTTATGTGGAAAATTAAATTTTAAAAGTTATTAAAGAAAGAGAGAAAGAAACATTCTTTTTGAGATGAACAAAAAGAAATGACGAACAAATTAAAATGAATGAAATTTCATATTTTAAACTTAAATTTACTCATACGAATAAAAGTGTAAAAACAATCGAATATATTTTTTATGAACTAAAAAAAGGACAAACAAATTAAAATGAATGAAATATCATATTTTAAATATACATTTAGTTATACGAATAAGAGTGTAAAAATAATCAAACATTCCCGGAATGCCTTTACTAGTATATATATATATATATATAATTATTTTTTGCCTTATTTGTGCAGTACGATTTCCCACCGAAGGTTCCTTCCTTGGTTGATGCCCAAGGGATGAGCGCGGTTATAAGTTATTTATAGTTGCCGTTTGGTCTAAAATATTTTTAAAAACAATTAAAAGTTTTTTATTTTGAGAAAATAAGTGGTATTTGTCCATAAAATTTGACAAATATATTTGAATATTTTCAAAATTTTAAATACTAGAAAAAAATAGTATTTGACAACTTGAGATAGCATTTGAGAAGTTTTAAATATTTAAAAATTACCCCAAACTTTTATATTTTATTGAAAATACTCATCATTTATTTATTCCAACATATATTTATCTATCTTTTTCAAAAAAAATTGAATTATAATTTGAGTGACTAAACTTGAGAAAAAAGAACAATTTACTTTTAATGGATTATAAGTCCACCTGAATTAATGACAAGGTTGAGTATGCGATTAATGTATTAATCTTATCAATATTGATATTTTGTTGTTGTTGCTTATTATTACTTATGTTATAAAAGTTATTCTTTAATAGAACGTGTTCATTATAGAATGATAATACAAACTTATGAATATTTTAAATAATTTTAAAACTTATGAATATAAATTATATTTTTTAAAATAATTAAATATTCTTAAAAAAATCTGAGGCAAACACATGGTGTCAATAATATTTACAATTTTAGAGTAAAAGACTAGCTAAGTATGTATATTGTTGGCAAACGAATACTTAATAAAATAATTGAAATATGTGGGAACTCACGGGAATCTTAGAAAAAAGATAGGGTCCCCCTGAAGTTAAATATTATTTGTAAATTTAAGTTCTGTGGTACACTATTTACGAAAATGATAGTAACGCACATTCATTTGTTTATATATTATGAGCTTTCCCTTTTAAGGCACTTGAGGGAAAAAGCAAAGCAATTGAGTGTTTTCCAAAAGAGAGAATGACCTTCCTAATATATGCATTGTAGAAACCCGACATCTTTGATTTTAAAATGCTTACACACATATTGGACCCTTTTTGAGTAAATAGAGATTGGAATAAGTCTTAACTTTAATTACGACAATATGTCCCATGCAATGAACTTGGGTATGTTAGACACCTCTTATATGTCATTTTTGTCCTCTTGACACTTAGTTTATTCAATTGCAATTACAAATTTCTTTTTCTCTCTTCTTGTTAGAGTGAACTTTCAGGGGCAGACCTAAAGATTAAAGTATGGAGTCGAGCAAGGCAATAATTTTGGTTCAAATATTGCTCTTAATTATAAACTCATTCAATAGATGTTGAAAATCTCACGTTGAGAAGATGAAAGTTGTAAAAATAAGGATGATGAGATAGATGCGTGAGCTTAATAGAATTAGAAATGAAGATATGCACGACAAGGTAGGAGTTAATTCGACGAAGGACAAGATGTGAGAAGAAAATTTGAGATCGTTCAAACATTTGAAAAGAAGATGCATGGATACATGACGTTAGATAGGAAGCTGTGAAAAATTAGGGTAGAAAACTAGAAGGCTAGTACTTAGTAAGTATTTGAGTGTTGTCTCAATGTAATTATCCTTACATACTAGTACTTGTATTATTTTTGTCCTTCAATTTCTGTTACTATAGATTGTTTTAGCTTGTACTTCAACCAAAGTATTATTTTGTAGTAGTTATTGTTCCTTTTTCTTTTCAAAATATTTTGTTATGCTATCTTTAGTATTTTGTCATGGCTTCTCCATTTTTTTTCTAACTACTTTGATATGCTTTTTTTAGTCAAGGGTTTATTGAAAACTGTCTCTTTACCTCCCGGGGTAAGATTCCCGTACACACTATTTCTCCACACTTCACTTATAGGATATTACACTAGGTATGTTGTTGCTGCATGTATAAATTAGTGTGACTTTAGAATTCAATAACTTAAAAGGACTTGAATTTTGTATTCATAAACTTTATTCATAGCAGGAGTTTTAATACATCGAACTTTTCAAAATAAAAAAAAAATAATTAAATCTTCAGTCCGAACATTTTTATGGATTCTTACCATCTCCATTTCCTCTAAACCTAATTTGGACCAATTTTCTGGTTGATTAAAGAAACCTGATGATCCTAAAATTACCAATTCGGTTAATACGACAAAATAAGATTTTATTTTCCAATGTAGGCCAAAGTCTCCCACCAATATAACATAACTAGGAAAATGGGAAGTTGATGATGTTGTCCCATCCAAATAAACAAAGGAATAATGATATCTTTCTTTTTAATTTATAGGTGATTATGCTCTAATAGAATTTACTCTGTATCATGAGCAACAAAAGTTATCTCCATCATTTAATAATTTTAAAGGTGTACTAAACCGATGTTTATTTATGGTGCTTTGTAGGCAAAAGTTGAGTTTTAATGATGTGTTGAGAGAAATGATATATCCTTAATTACAAAATAAAAGATGATGGCACTAGATTTTCCATATTTCAAATAAGGTTGTGTGCACGCCTTAGAAGGTATTTGAGGAAGCATATAAGAGCCTGTCATAAATCAAAATAGGAAAAAGATCTTCTCTATTACTATTTAGACAATTATTTCTCAATAGTAGAATAATTGCCCTTCCGACTTTTATAAAAATTCTCTTATTTATTCGTGTTACACTAACTAATATTTTCGAAATCTAAGATAAAATTACTTATAATCATAAAGGGATGGGTCGTTTCGTTAATAAACCTTGAAGATTTTTTTTATTTGTTTAAATATTTATGTGTTTTTTTTCCTCATAAAAGTGGATTTAATTCTTGTGTTCTTATGTGAAGTTTTGAACAATAAAACCAATATCGAGAATCTGAAAATTCCATCATTTTAATTTATGTTTACTCATTAGAATAATCTAAAAATGTTAGCTAAAATATAAGTAAAATTAAAGGAGTATTTATACATATAAGTACTTTGGGTTTAATGCTATTTAGGATAGGAACATTATTTTTTATAAAGAAATGATACTTCAAACAATAACATTACAATAAATCAAAATTCTTCATAAAAGTAATTCTAAATCAGGGAATACTCCTACTTACTGTTGTTCAAAACTGAATTAAAATAAATAATACGAACCGAAAAAACTCTTTATTTTATCGGTAATGGATTTGTTTAATTATTTCAGTAACGGTTTTGATTTTTTTTTCTGAACGTTTTAATTGATAACCCAATAATGAATTAGTAAATTATATTTATACAATTCGGTATATATAGTATTGGACTTCGGATTTAGTTTCATACTTTTATTTGACTGTCTAAAACTCTTGATTATTCTACAAGGTGTCAGTGTTTGTTTTTGAGTAAGATACAATCTATCAATCCATATGCATTATTGTTTTGGTCTAACACCTTGTTTCTAAATGATTTTAATGAGTTTTTTTTTTTGTGTCAAATCTTAACGTTAAATTGATAATCAAATCGATGACAACCAATAACCCAAAAACTATAACTGATAAGTCGATATCTTAATTGTTATATGCGATTTAGCATCTCTACAAATTGATAATTGATAAGTCAAACTGATAAATATCAAAACTAAATGGAACCAAGTTATATGTGAAAAGTTTATTTAATTTAATCTTTTACAAGCCTTCTCAAGTTTTTAAAATGTATATCGTGGCATTGTAACAAACATTTCACTTGAGGAATTGTGACTATATTAAAAATTGTATTTAAATATGCTAAACGTAACGTTTCTGCTAACAAGTCCTTTTCAGTTTGTGATAGCCATTATGTACAATTTTGGAAGGAAGAGCCCTTTATCCTTTATAAATTCCCTTAATTGGTACTACCAGTACTAGCAGTGTTTTAAAAAAAAGAAAGCTACACATGGGGGCAAGGTGGAAAAGTTAAAATACCCTCAAATTTGTCTTTTAAGCAAAAAGCTAAAGGGGACCAAAAGGCATTTACATGAACGGTAAACCTCAAGAATTGGAGTTACCCAAACACATCAATAACTTTTTTTCAGCTACAACACTTTTATCCAAACACATAACTGCTTATTTTTCAAATAAATTTCAGCACTTTTAAAATACTTTAAAAGCACTTTTTAAAAGTTATTTTTTTTCAGCTAAGCCAAACGGGCCCTTACATGAACGGTAAACCTCAAGAATTGGAGTTACCCTTTCATATTCGGATTCCAATTTCAGTTCCCAATTGATTAGAATCAGAAATGTACTATGCTAACACTATAATATTGTCATTTGGTTCATTCATCAAATAAAGGCTAAATTAAAGGCAGCAGCGGCTCCTTAAATTTTTTCGCATTATTTTACTTTACTATGATACTAGAAATTAGATATGTTCATATTAAATACTTAATACTACTCAAAATATCATATTAGGCATTTTTTGCTGACATGCCATGATATGTGTAATGCACCTACAAATTGGTGCCTAAGAGATATTTATTTGACAATTTTTTTTTCTTTTTGAAATTATCTTCTTTTTTATTCTCTCTTTTTGCTACCATTTCCTCCACCTTTCCCTCCACCCTTCTCCTTCCACCTCATCTCTTCTACCACCACCCTTATTTATTTATTAAATTTACCATTACCGCGCAACCTTGTTTGTATGATAAAATTGTAATGACCTTGAAGGTCATTTTTGAAAAATTTCAGTCAAATTACTGTTTTGCCCTTTCTGGAAGTTGCTTTAGGTCATTTCTGGTTGAGTTGAAAAGTTGAATTTCAAAAATCTTGGTAAAAATTAAAGTTTTGCAAAAGAAAAAGTTTTTAAAGGCTCAAGTTTGAAAATTTTGAGTTTTTGGAGTCATTTTGAATTTTGAGTGTCAGAATTCAATTCTGTCAATTCCATCAGCTCTGGCATGTCAAAACTGGTCTATGAGAACTTGCAGAACTGAATTCGGAGTTAAAATGAAGTTTTTGGACTCAAAGTTGTGTTTTTAGTTGTTTTCAGAGCCAAGGTTTGACTTTGGTCAATATTCGGAGTTCGAAAGCTCAGATTTAAATTTCGACAGTTCTAGTAATTCCGGATGGTCAAACTAACTCTAGAAATGGTCTTGTAATAATTTTTGAAGTTTTCGAGGACAATTTTGGTATTTCAAGTTTTAAAGTAGTTTATTGGAGTTGCATTGGTAATTGTGTCGTAGAGACCTCATAATCAAATTCTGATTATTCTGTTGAGTCTGGAATACCTTTTTTGATCTGGATACATGTTTGGATTGTGAAATTTGAAGTCTGAACGAATTCTGAGGTCCAAGTTGGGGATTATTTTTTAGCTGTGTTTTGCTGATTTTCACCGTTCTGGTGCAGGTCACAATTGTTCTACTCGTTTGCAGATTTGTGACCACGTTTGCGGAGTACGCTTGCCCTAGACTTCGGTGTTCGTGGAGCTTTGCATCTGCAAGGCTTTCGCGTTTGCGGACAATGCTTCGCATTCACTAAGTAGTGTTCGAGCCTGAACAATGACAAATTTTTTAAATGCGTATTTTGACCTATTTTCACCATTTTTAATATTTCAAACTTTGTTTCAAAGAGGGATTTTGAGATTTTTCAAGGTTAATTGATTGGGTAACTATTTCCTAAGTTATTTCATTGATTACCATTGATTAATTTGTGATTTTGGCTTATAGTTTTTGGGATTTTAATAGTGGAATTTGTGAAATTTTGGGACTTTGATTTCTAAACTTTAATTGATGATTCCTCTCTCATCCTAGCTTTGTTTTCGAATTGATTTTTACCATTTGGATCCTTATTACGAGAAGAATGTTTTTATGTAAATTTTTTTAGATTCCAATTACTTTTTCCGGCATGAGAATTTTGATCATTTTACCTTTTTCACCCAAATTGATCAATTTTAGTGTCATTAGATTTCTTATGTGATTGTGATGCTATATTTAGATAGATTGTGACATCTCGGGTGCGAATTTGAGGAGAAAAGCTTCGATTATCACTTGATTTGGGCTACTAGTTGAGGCAAGTGGAATCCTAAACCTTGTTAAGCTTATTGAAAATTATATCTCCTATGTTTACGGTTGAAATAGATAGAATACTTGTGGTTGATTGAGTTATAACTGATAAATTATAAAAACTTAGTAAATCGTGAAGTTGGTATCCTTGACTTGAAAAAGAAAAATATGGAGATTTATACTTGTTGCCTTGTGCTACGATGTTGGAAAGTACTTGTGATATGAGAATATTATATATGAATTGTGTCATGTGACTTGTGAATAGAATTGAAAATAGTGAGGTTGAGCTTCACTTGTGGGTTGGAGACTTGATTATAGACTTGAGACAGACTCATTATTATGCCTTACTTTGATATCATATTATGATTTGATTATGAGCCTACATAACTAATGTACGATTGACTTGAAATGATGATACTTAGTATAAAGTGGACTCTTATTTGTACTTACCATTATTGCATCATTTATATATGTTCTTGATGTGCATTGTGACTGAGTGACACAGATGAAATACTGATGAGAAATAGGAGATGGACCACACGAGCCATGACATGAAACACAAAAGAGAAATAGGGGACAGACCACACGAGCCGTGACACGTGACACTGATTATATTTTGGGGTCGGACCACACGAGTTGTGTCATGTTACATTGATTATCTATATATTGGGGTCAAACCTCACGGATCGAGGCAGGTACATAGACAAATATGTCTCCTATGGGTTCCAGACTGATTATATCAGTGGATATGTTCGTAGGACAGACATGCATCACGATTACTTGACTTTACATTACATCATATTATTTCATTTCATACCATTTTCATTTCATGTAATACCATTTCTATTTGCCATGATTGATTAAGTTATTGTGAATGAGTTATATAAGAATTATACTTGTTGGTTATTTAGAGCTATTTGAAAATACATGTTATATGACCGAGATGTACGATTGATATATATATATATATATATATATATATATATATTGTGATATTATTGAACTCCATTATGAGGCACCTGTTGAGAGGCATTATTGCATAACTGAGTATGTATATTTATATATATTATTGTTTTTGGGAATTTTTTGAGTGCAAGAATGTAGTTGGATGGTATGTGATTGGTGTGGATGGAATATTTTGTTCTATACACTTTACTTGGTATTTAGATTCTTTTACTGAGTGCCTGTTGTTTTGGTACTCGCTCTTGCTTCTACACATATGTGTAGGTTGTGAGCCCAGATCCACTTGAGTCAGCTTTTATCTATTCAGACTGAGCTTCCTGAATTTTGAGAGGTAGCGATTTGTCTACTTAGCAAACTCTTGGAGTTCTTCTTATGTTCTATTTGAAAACTGAGATTCAGGCTTGTATTTTATTTTCTTTATATTCAGTTTTAGAGGCTTGTACACTTGACACCAATCTTGGGATGGTTTGCTTAGATTTGTTATCCTAGTGCTTATCCTTATTTAGATTTCATCTCTTCCGTTCTAGTACTATTGTTAAATTGAGCAAGTTTGATCTTACTTGTCTTGGTGGATTAGGCAAGTGCTATCACGACCATGTTTGGGTCGTAACAAAAATGGAGAGCACCACCACAACTTTCAGTTTAAGACCAAAGGATGGGTCTTTTTCTCATTTTGAGCTTTTAATTATCTTGAGTCTTGTTCTTCATTATTTAAATATTCACCTTATTGAAAAATTAATAATTTCGTTCAGAATAATATCTGCACTAAATAACAATTATAAAAGAGCAACAACGACACCAAATGCTAGTGATGATAACTGTGATGGAATAACAGTGATGATAACTTGATAGTGTCAAAAGAAGTTTACTCCTTATAAAACAATACTTTTAATTCATACAGTTCACTAATATTACTCCACTAGTTTCTCACAAACTAAGAAATAACTTGTGGATTACTCTCAGTATTCTCTATTACTTTCTCTATTTTGGTCTATTTTTAAATGTTCTATTCTTACTCTATTTATAGAGTTATTAATAACACAAATGTAACAACTAATTTCTACAAACTTTGACCACCAAACTCCACCAAAAATTGACTACCAACTTTCACAAATGTGGCTGCCAACTTTCACATTTATGGTTGTCTACATTCAACAACTTTGGTTATTGATTTTCGCAAGGTGGCTATATAAGTTGTTGCCAAACTTTGTTTTATTCTCATAAATATCTCTCTCTGAATTTTGATTTTTCTTCTCTATTCCTAGGCTTAATCTAAATTTTTGAAATTTTCAAACTTGAGAGGTTTTGTAAAGATATCCACAACATAATCATGAGATTTCACATACTTTAGCTCTACCTTTTCTTAGCAATGCATTCTCAAATAAAGTGGTGCCTTATGTCTACGTGCTTGCTTCGGTCATGAAAGATTAGATCTTGACAAGTGCTTGCGTAGATTTGTTATCAACACAATATTGCAATTTCAATTTGTAGCAAATTGAGTTCTGTCACGACCCGAGAGTAGGGCCTAGATGTGACATGGAGAATGAGAACCCAAAAGTTCTCGATCAAGCTATCATAACATCATCACACACATCAGCGGTTCAAAAGCACATATATTAAACAATTAACACATAAGTCTAGGGGATTCTGGGGCTTTGTACTCAAGCTATGGGGATGTTTCTGGGAATGGGATAAACATGAATCACATAGCACACAACAATTACTTTCTAAGGGGCAGGTAAGTATGACTCAAGCTTGGGGGCAAGCAGGGTTAGGGACTTTCCACATATGCACATTTCCAAGCTAATCATATCATAATAGCATAAGCGGAAACGGAAGCATAACATAAGATACCATCACTTAACATAGGTAGCCATATCATTACAAGTATCGCATAGCATAGCGTTCAATAGAGTCGATATGTCCAACAATGCCTCTACATAAGATGAGATGGGGCCTCAACAAAATCCGGGCTCACCCTCAAGTCATAAAGTAAAGGAACATAAAGTAAAGACAAGGTAGATGATATTAGGTGTTGCCCTTGGAACATAGGGCTCACCACAAGCAATAACTACAAGAATCTCGATTTAGCCATCTAGCGGAGGATGAAAGTCACCTTCGGTCCCTACATGGTTAGAGCATGTAGACAAAGAGTATGGGTTAACACATAATAATGTACTAAGTATGCGGGCATGCAATGCATATGAACATGAGCCTACAACTAAGCTAGATGACAAGGGCACATACGTAGAAGGAGAATATAGGGAAGGATAGTATACCAATATGCTATGAAATCTATGATGAATGCCATAATACTTATAGTATAGGGGATGTGACCATAACCGATATCCAAACTCATGTGAGCTACAACATGAACTTACCCAATGAGGCCTCCCATCGGATCAGAGAAGATTACTTGCCAAAGGTAATCTACACCAAACCTTACGACCCAGTCATTTCGGTGTGATGACCACCTTCCTTAAGAAAAGATCATTTCGGAAGGATTTACATAACATATCATATCATAGCATACCTAGGGGCCTCCCATTTTAGTAGCATACCTATGTTGGTACATAGTTGAGAGAAAGGAGTAGGACCCTTGGGGATAACCCACTTACTACTCCAATCCTTTTCGGTGCTAAGCCATCATCCCACAGGAATACATATACATATACATGCCTTTAAAATAGAACGGAAATACTAGACATCATAACCAGGCATAATTAGGCTTAAAGACCAAATCGCTTGCTTTACTTTCATGCATACTTGATCAAATGTCAAACACATTTCATAATAATGCTTTATTGGACTAAAACGCCAAATACACTTTCATGTCAAACTTCATGTATAAGAGTAGCTCCATACTTGTCATATCATATCATATTGGTGTAAACACCCATGGTTGCTCAAAGAGCCATATCATAGACATTATGTGATCACATTCTTGTCATAACCCATACTTGTTTAAAATTATAGTCATAAACATATTTGGGACTTAGCCCACATCATATCCTTCTTGAAAACCATGTTCATGCATACAAATGCCATGATTGATGATGAGAATAACATGGGTACTAAAATCCATAATTTAAATCCAAATCAAGAAGAACCCATGAGAAATTCATAGTTAAATCAACAACTAAACTTCAATTTAACATTACCCATGCATAAATTATATAGTAAAGGGGACATGCATACTTGTACTATCTTGAATCAAAGTAATTCATCAAATAGGGGCTTAATTCACCATGAAAATATTAAATAAGAGCAGCCCACACTTCAATTGCACTAAAACATTCTTAATTCAAAAGACCCATTTCAAGAAAAATCATAATTTATCAAAAATTGAGAAAAGGATCTTGGGTCTTCATGGTTGAAAGAGAAACCATGAATCAAACCCACATACCTTGAGTTTAACAAGAAGATTGAGAAGATTCTGATGGAGACTTGAATTTCACCCAATTTCAAACTTGGTCTTCAATGGTGGATGAGAGAAATTTGGGAGATGAATTGAGAGCTTGAAAGAATTAAAATGGATTAGGGTTCAATTTAGGAGTTTTAGGAGACTTTATAAAGGCTAAAATGACCCTAGGGGTAATTAAAATTACCAATTAACCATTAATGAAATAGAGAAATTAACTGAAACAGTCACTGACGGGAGCATCCACACGGTCTGTGTAGTGGTTCACGGACCGTGAACCTTACAGTCTGACATTCCTTGGTTCACGCCTTGACTTGAAATCTTTGGAGACTTTCTGCATCACTTCACGATAGGACTCACGGTCCGTGAAGCTACACACGGACCGTGCACTGGTCTGTGAAGCCTCACTTAGCCCGGAGTCCTGGTCTTGGGGTCTAGGCATTCTCTGGACCACCCCACAAAGGGACCTCACGGACTGTGAGGCATCACACAAACCGTGAAGTGGTTCGTTGAGCTTCACTTGGTTCGAGGCCTTGGTTCAACTCCCTTGGGACTTACTGAATCAATCCACGGAGGCCCTTCATGGGTTGTGAGCCTTCCCATGGCTCGTTGCCTCTCCCGTATGTCCCTGCCTTAGCCACTTTGGCTCTCCCTTCCCAGAACACCTTCAACCATGGGCAGTCCTATCAATATAGTCATAACTTCCACATACGAATTGCGATTTGAGTGAAACCAATTGTGTTGTGAAGATAACTCGAAGAGCTTCATTTTGATAGGTCATAGCCTACACAGTTCACCTCATGTCAAGAGATATATCCATTCAAAGTCAGTTCTCCTACACGGTTTCATACCAAACTCTCCCAACACAATCCCTTTGAATACGACCACTTAAATAGAACTCATGATCATCACTACACAACCATAATAAGTTCAAAACAAACCTTGATCTATCAGTACGAAGTTCAAAATTTTTGAGTCATTACAAGTACCTTCAACAATCTCCTCAACCAAATAGCATGACACATACATGATGTGTCTACCACATATAGATCATCTTTACAAGTCAAAAGAGTACAATGTATTATTTCTTTGAACTCTATGAAATAACACAATCACAAACACCCCCCCTACCCAAAATAATGAAGAAGATAAAACTATATATATTCTCTTATCAACATCTCTCGCATAATCAGTATCACAATATCTAACAAACTAAAATCATCATCAGAAGAAAAACATAATCTAAGGTCAATCGTACCTTTTAGGTAATGAAGAATTCTTCTAGCGACCTTTAAGTGAGTGGAAGTGCTTCCATAAAGCTACTTATTATATCAACTGCAAAGAGTATATTAGTCTCGTACATGTCAAGTACTTTAGACTTTTTACAGAACTTTTGAACACAGTCGAGTCCACCTTTTTTCCATCACCAAACTTTGATATTTTTTTTCAACTTTTCATTGTGTTGTTCATAGGATTGCAATCAAACATGCTGAACTTCTTTGAGATATCTCTTGCATAACTTTCAAGAGATATGAAAATATCTTCCTCCATTTGCTTCACTGACATGAGGATGTTATCTCGAACTCAAGGAACATAACTTTCTTGAAAGCTTCAAACAAAACTAGATTGCTATCTGTCAGAATAAAATTATCAACATAAAGACAAATAAGAAAAAAATATTTTTGTTAGTATGAACTTTAATGTAAAGAGAATATTTATGGAGACAACAATAAACTCATTATCTTAAAGTAGTTGTCAATATGACTATTCTATGCTCTTGGAACTTGCTTCAATCTATATAAGGCTTTCTTCAGCCTCAACATTTTATTTTAATAATTTTTAGTATAAAGTCCAATGATTATTCAACATAGACTTTCTCTCAATATATTCATTCAAAAATATCAATTTGACATCTAGTCGATGAATTTTCTACTTCTTTTGAGCCACTAAAGAGATCAATAGATGAATCGTCTCCATGCAGACAATAGATGCATAAACTTACTCATAGTTAATCTCATGATTTTGCTTGTAACCTTTAGTCACAAGTCTTGCGTTGCATGTCTCCACCTCTCTATGAGTATTTTTCTTTTCCATGTATACCAATTTGACTTCAATTGCTCAATGATCCTTGAAAGAAATTATTAACTTCCAAGTATTAGTCTTCTCTGTTGATTGAATTTACTCCTTCGTGTCTTATCTCCATCTTTTGTCTATAATAATTTCATAAAAAAAAATCATTGATTCATTATCAACAAAGAGACAACACTAAAAATTAAAATTAGTAACTTTTATCGTGTTATCATAGAGTTCTTGGATGCTCCTCATCCTAACGACCTTTCACTTGAACTCTCTTGAGTAAATGGAGATGCAACATTTGTTGGTGAATAAAGTGGGGTTGCATTTTGTATAGGTGTCATGATATCCTTTTATTCTTCATCTTTAATGTATAGAAGAAAATCACATGTTCTTTGTTTTGAGCCTTCCAACTCCATGCTTCTTCTTCATCAAATTGAACATTATGACTCACAACCACCTTGTTATTATTTGGGTTGTATAACTTATAGCCTTTTGAATGCACATGATAGTCAATAAACATATACTTGACACTTTGATCGCCTAGTTTAACTCTTTCTTGATGTGGAACATGAGCATAGGTACAAGGCCTCACATGTTAGAAGTAAGAAACAATACTACAAAATGAACATTTCTAAAAAAATTATGAAGGTGTCCCATCAAGAGACCCTTCACAGCTCGTGATGCCCACCACAACTCGTGATGCTTACCACAGCTCTTGAAAGGGCCTCGTGGTGGAACACCTTAGTAGTGTTGGGAGGTTTGGGTGCTACGTTTATTAGGTAACCTACCATGAAATCCATCATGGCTCATGGTGAGGTCTCATGAAGGGAACCTTCTCAGGGCACCTCCCATTTTTGCTTTAAGGCACCTATCATGGTTTTGGTCCCCACCATGGGTTATGGTGAGCCCTTCGTGCAAAGGTCCATCCAATTTAAAATTAGTGATTCATATGGGAATTTGTTTTTTTTCTAATTCCTAAATTTCATTTTGGACGATTTTTAGTATAAATTACCCTTCTAATATTATCCTAATCTATCTAAGGTCTTCCAATTACTCTCCAAATACTTAGACACCAAATTCACTCCTCTAATTCACTCTCAAGGTCTTGTCTCTACAACAATTGATGAATTTATTAAAGACCCAACAAGTTTAAGCTAAATTCACCTCAATTCCTTCGAATTCACTGTCAAGGTATGTGGATTTTCATCCATGTGTACCTTTCACCTATGGAACCTAACCTATTTTCATCATTATTCCTTAATTTCAAGTATGATTAAATGAGAATTTTTATGACTTTGATTTCAAATGCTTATATTATGATGTAGATTATATTTATATACTAATACATGCATGAATTACTTTTAATTACACGATATGCATGGATTTTCTTAAGTATGTTTTGTTGTTCATGGAAATTATGATTGGATCTCTTCATTTTTTATTCAAATCTTCTTAAATTCTATAATTATGCATGGATTATCTTACTTCCATGATTTTAAGCTTATTGAATGTGAATTTATGCTATTCTCCTATCTTTCATCTCATGATCATGATTATACATGTACATGGTTTCAAGAAAGTTTACAAACAGAGAATTCAGGATTCTTAAAGGTGACCTTAGATCCCTATGGGAGACTTAGGATCCTAAGAGGTGATCTACGACCCTAGTATGGTTATGATATTGTACTTATTATGGGAGTGCACCTCCAACTTTACACTTGTTATGACTGGTGTACTGATGATGGGAGCACACCTTCCACTTTATATCGAATATGAAATGAGCTACTCCTATGCATGATTCAATGGACTATGTGATTATGATTAAACTTATGATTATGTGGCAAGTGTGATGTATATATGATGATGTATGAGAAGTATGCTCTCATGTCTATATTATTTATTCCGTAGGATGTTGACTTACACCGAGAGTACCTTGGGATTGAGGCTCACCCATTAGTTGAGGCATGACCTATTAGTAATAAAACCATTGTCTCTTAACTATGTGTCATCGTAGGATTTATGATTACCAGTATTATTCTCTAGTGGATTCACATAGCTCATGACACCCACCTAGTGAGGTAGAGTTCTACCTGACAAGTTGACTCCCTTTTTTTTGATGTAGAGGTCACACTGGGATTTAATATTATAGCTTGCATGGTCTTATTGGCAGTTATGGTTACTTCCCACATATGTATGGCTTTTTATGTTATCATTCATCACTCCATTCATGGCATATTGGTATGTTGATTCCTTTCTTACTTTTGTTCTACTTATTCCCTTGCTCATGTATTACTTAATTATATATCATATGTATACTATTTTATTGCATACTTGCAAATTTAATACATTCAAACGTATTAATGCATACTTTATTCCTACATTATTTTACAATGTAAGAATGTGTGACTATCCTCTTCCTCATTCTTATGGCTAGATCTGAATTTTCTTTAGAGACTATTTGGGTGAGTCCTCATGCTTCACAAATGGAACTTGCTATCCTCTAGATTTTGTGTCATGGTTGAGTTATCTTGAGTTTATCTTTTTATTTTATTGAGGGTGAGCTAGGGACATGTCTTAGTCCCTGCCTAGTCTATTACTTAGAGGCTTGTTGGACACTATGTACAAATCATATGATCTCAGAATCTCTCATGTTCTTTTGCTATAACTTTATGATCATGTCTTAGCTTCCACTTATGTGTTTTTATTCTTGAACTATAAATGCTTATGATATGATAATAAGGCTATTTTGGGGTTCCCTCGGGGATTTCATTTTTCATGTCACATCTAGGGCCTAGCTTGGGTCATGGAAAATTTGGTATCAGAGCCTAAGCTTTTGAAGTGACCTAGGATGTCCAATATATTAGGTCAAATAAAATCTTGTTCATTAGTATGAAGAGCTCAACATCTATGAACAGGAAGCTATGAGGCATTTAGGAATCTTCACTTCTTTCATGATTCATGTCGTGCCATAGAATGTGTTCTAAGGTTTCCTAATTCTAAATAGTTATTCTTTGCTTTCAAAAAATGCCTCCAAGGAGAGTACCCCCATCAGGAGAAGTCCCAATTGAAGGAGATCAAGCTCCCCATCACCCTTTGGGGGGAAATAGTGGCTCATATTGAGTTTTGAGATGCTTCTGCTATGTTGGACCCAAGTTATATCAAATTAGGCTAATCAAGGTATGGTGGTTCTTTCTCCTTATGTGCCTACCCTAACAACTAAGGTGAGAGATTTTTCCTGAATGAATCCTTCTAAATTCTATGATTCAAAGGTTGATGAGGATGCTCAAGTGTTCATCAATGAGGTGTATAAAATGTTAGATATGATGAGAGTGTCTTCAAAAGAAAAGGCAAAATTAGCAGCTTATCAACTAAAAGGAGTGGCCCAGGTGTGGTTTACTCAATGGAAGTCTGAAAGGGTGGATGAAGGTCTAATTGGTTGGGAGGCGCTCAAGCTTGCATTTCTTGACTACTTCTTCCCACTTAAGTTTAAGTAGGCAAAGATGATGGAGTTTATCAACCTTAAGCAAGGGAATATGCCTTCAAGTTCACTAAGCTATCCAAATGTGCTTCGTCCTTGGTTGTTGATTCCTATGTCAAAATGAGCAAGTTCATATCAGAGATATCTGATTTGGTTGTCAAAGAATGCCAGACTGCTATGCTTGTGAAGAAAATGAACATCTCTCGACTCATGACTTATGTCGAGCAAATTGAAGGTGAAAATCTCAAAGAGAGAGATGAGGGAGTCAAGAGGGCCTGATTAGAAGGTGGGTTCTCAAATGCTAGACTAAGTGGTAGAAGTAGCCATTTTTAATAAGGCCAAAGGTTTCATGGTCAAGGGTCATCTCATGCTCCAAATCAGAGGTTTGACAGGGATAAGATGCCATACCCTAGGGTTCAAGGTGGTGGTGGGCAAGGTTTTCCTAAATGCTTTACTTGGAAGAAAAATCATGGAGAAAGGTGTTTAATGCATTTTGGTTCTTGCTACAGGTGTGGTAAGATGGGTCACATGTTGTTTGATGTCGCCTAAGCTACACCTCCTTTTTGAAGGATTAAACGGTCACTGTCAAGTAAATAACCTAACCATGATTAAGGTAGAACCCACAGGGAATAAGGTAGACTCCAAAATAATTAATTGAAAAATAGGGTGATTAACCTACTTTTCTCCCGAAAAGGGAGAAGGTTGTAATTTAGAGTAAAGAAACCTAAACTAAAGTAAGTGATGTAAAATCAGTAGACGAGCTAACTAGGGTGATATGTTCCCCATGATTCCCTAACTCGGTATTACCAGATAATTGTAATCTTTTCTAGTGTGTAGATGCAGAATGGTAAGTTAAGTTTACCTAAACCTTTGATCCAGTGTAGAGGTAAATTTCACCATGGGGTTTGATCCACCTCCTCGGTGTGATATTATTAACCCTTACTTATAGTCCCAGTATAACCTCCCCTTGATCTAGTTTAGTTGATTAGATGGGAAAATATTAATCGAATCATGATAATTATTCTCTTTTCCTATTCATTACCTCCTCGATCCAGCAAGTAACATTAGACGAGTTCTAATGTTGGCTATCCATTAAAAACATTTTAGATGAAGAGAATTAATTAATACATTCATACACATCTTCCAAGAATTACGAATTATCTGGTTTGACCTTGTTAGTTCTTCATGGCTTTCACAACCCTAGTTGTGAATTTAGCTACTCATAATTAATGTAGATGCAGGAATCATGATAAAGAATAACATAATTGAGAACTTACGCGAATGAATTTAAGCACAAGAAATCCAACTCTTCAATGAAAATTGTAATTACAAATCAAGAACAAAAAATATTATTTATCTCTGACTAAAAGTACTAAAAACTATGAACTACTACGAACTCTGCCAAAACCTTATCATAAAATAACGTAAAAACTTATTTATAATGTTTAAAATACAAAACCAATTCAAACTACGAAAGCTGGGTCAGCAGGCTTTACAAGCCGTAACATTTTCCACGACTCATAGTCAGGCTTTTATGGACTTTATCTTCAGAACTGGGGTGACTTCTACGAGACTCTTCTATGGGCCATATAAGATTCTATGACCCGTGGAGGGTTTTATCTAATGAATTTTTAGAAACTCCCCAATCTCTGATTCTCAGGGCACGATAACTGATCTATGATTTATATAATGATTTATTACTCATCGACTAGCTCGTAGATTAAACTTATGAAAATTACCCTTCATTGGAATTTGCTACGACTCTCCTTCTATGAACCGTAGAATAATCCACGACCCGTAAAGGGTTTTGTGAATCCTCAAAATTGCACTTTCAACACACTTTACCCAAAAAGTCATGCCAACCCTGTAATCCTGCAAAACAAACATAAAAGCACATCAAATATAACAAAATTGCTTTGAGAACACACAAAATTCCAAGTTTTAAGCATCAAAAGTGTAGTATTTTGACAACACATCAACACCCTCGACTTAAAATTATTGCTTTTCCTCAAGCGACAAACTCAATTTACATAAGAAGTATAACAACACACAGATCTCGGTCTAATGATAAACATCATATCAAACTCCAACACAGATAACCACACCATTCAAAACCACATATCAGATAGCTATCAAACAAACCAGTGTAGATCAATATATTCAACAGTGCAATTTTGACAAGCAAGGTGACCACTGATAAGCAATAATCACTGACTCAGTCTAACATTAATAATGCAATGTAAGTTCCCTTACAAAAAGAAGTCCAATCTCACTCTTATAGTGATATTTTCAGATTCAATACTTGGGACTACACAAAACCACGCACTCTCATAAAAGATATTCAAACACTACGATCAATGCCATATGCTTGTCCCCTATACTCAAGACTATGACCTCTGACTAATTGGACTAAGATTACTTTATGATTTTCTAGGCTTGCAACGTAGGCTCAGGAGGCTTTGGTATGATGTTCTGGGAACATAGTGACTAAAGGCCCTCCTTGACACTACATTTTTCTACACTTTTGCCGTACCAACCTATCAGTTTCATCACATTCTCCCTTTTACCCCCTCATTCTAAGCCTTTTTAGTCTGCTGTATTTTTATTTTAGCTCATTGCCTTGTATTTTCACATTCTTTTGCTTTTTATCACAACAGTTAGACAATTCTTTCTTTTGTTTGCACCTTTTTTAACATTTTCTCCTTTTTTTGTATCACTAGTTTCTCTCTTATTTTTAATGACTTCTTCGTACACCAGCCACCCTCAACTTAGGCTTTTGGCCTGAATTGAGGTGCACAATATTCATCCTTTGAACCAGGGCCGTTGTGGGTAGCCACCCTTAACTTAGGCTTTTTGCCTCAATCAAGGTGCACAATTTTCAAGGAAGGACCAGAGCCAATTTTAGTGTTCATTATTCATTAAGGTTAGGTTACTTAGGTATTTTCAAGGAAAAGGTACATATCACGCTCAAACATTGGGATCAAGGGATAAATTACACATTTGGTTGGTCATTTAGGCTAAGCGGACTAATAAGAACAATGATCTAAGATCCTTTCCTAACTAACTAACCTACGGTCTAAGTCAAAGTAACATGACAAGTTCTGAATTAAAACACAGTATATGAATCATTCAAATAAGCTCTCACACATATGGAACTGATTACACTATCAACACAAACTCTCTAATCATGCTTTTTAATCAAAATTAAACCTAACTTATCAAAACGAGCACCTGACAAGCATTCAAACATGCATGGTTATTATCAATACTAACTAACCAAAAATTTGGTGGGTATCATTCATTACAAAAAATAATGCCATAGACATCAGTACTATATGCTACTAATACCACTTAAACATCCTAAATATGCCAGTTCAACAAAAATTAAATATCCACAGGAAAAAAGAACATAGGCAAGAAAACCCTTTGGAATAAAAAATTGGAATAGTTATAGGCTAAGGTTACTTAGACTTCACTGAGGCCTATAACTACACACACCCCATCAAAAAAGCTGTGCATTGTCCCCAATACACACTAAATATAAAAATAAAGAGCAGGGGTCAAAAGAACATACTTGGGCGCATAAGTACCTCTCTCTATTTTAGTCTGTCCACCCTTCACATCTTTGGTGGAATCTTCTACTGCAGGAGGATGTCCGAAGGGTCCAACACCCCTCACTCTCTCTCGCTCATAAGATTACCGTATCTCTTCATCCTGGATCGAGCGTATCCTTGAAATCTCTATCTCGTGCTCCTTTGTCAATCACGTCTCAAAGCGTACAACATCAGGGTTGTCTGTGTAGGGCCTGACCTTTCTAGAGAAATATAAATCAACCACCGACTCATCATACATAGTCGATAGGGCTTCAACTGGTGCAACCAGTGCTGTACTCATCTGGTCTCGAAGTTACTGAATCTCTTTCTAGACAATCGTCATGTCTATAGGTCAAACTATGCTGAGGCTCTATTGTACCCATACCTCAAATGCGTCGATGCCGGCATCCACAAACCTAAGTTGATCCAGAATAGCTGCGATCATGAATGCCTACATAGGGGTCTCTACATTCAAAATAACCTGGCGGACCCAGGGCCTCAACTGCTATAATAACTGAGTTATCTATGACTCAGTGTGGGCCTACCTCTGCACTAAGGCCTATAAAGATACCACCGACACAAATTCCATGCCAGTGCGCGCTGAAGAAGTAGGTGTGACTTATGGCATAATAATAGTGGTAGTGGCCCCCTCTCCACATCCATCTCATCCTGTGGGTCTCCTCAGTAGTAGGTGCAACAATAGTGGTGGTAGAAGGCTTAGGCGGTAGAACTGGGGCAAATATATTTGGCATCTGGATCGGAGGATATGGTGCTCGTCGAAGTGCTATCAGATTATCCTCAACATTTATCAGGCTGACAACTAGTGTACTCTAAACTTCTACGATGGTGTCCACCAAATGAAAACTCTCCACCCCTACCATTAAACATAATAGTTAGATGAGGCACGAGAAAGGAATGGAGGTGGACCTCTTCAAGGCCATCTCATGAATCTGCTCAGAGATTAGTTGGGCTCAATCTATCTCATATCCAGCTAAGATACTGGCAACTAGAACTTCACGGTCCGACGTTAAGGTATTATCTGTAGGAGTAGGCCGGATTCAATATCTCACAATCGCCCACCAAAATTTGGTGAGAAAACTAAGGGAAGCCTTGACAATTGGCTCCACTAATGTATCCACCAACTCGGGGTACGGTTCCTTGTCAGTAATCTGGGCGGCTACCCATCTAATCAAACTAGCCTGGTGGACCGGGTCTCTCATAGTGGTCGTCTCTCGAGTCTGCCTCACTCTCCGGTCAAACTCTATTGTAGATCTAGGGGCTGAAAGCTTGGGCGCAAATGACGTACAGTGGATAGTAGGCTCTGAAATATCCACAGGTCAACCACTCACCATAACATGTGTAAGTCATGGCTGGGCGAGGGGTTTTTCCCCATGGGAAGATAACTGAGGACTGTGGTGGCTTAAAACTCACGAACAATGACTAGGGAGTACTTCCTTGACGGCTCTGCTAACCACTGGAGCCTGTATCTTGTGATACTGTCCTGGAGGCTTGCGACACTATCTAATCCTGTGGTGATAACTTGAGGCTCCTAAAAAATGGAACGAGTTGGTCAACCATGTTCGTTCACCCGTAAATCCTCCCGAAAGATAACATGTATCCTTTTGACACACCATTGGCTAGATCTAGCATCTGGAGGTGAGGGTACTACTCGAGGCTATGCTATCGATGCGGAGTCTGACCCCTCCTCGGATTCAAACTCGGACCCTCCCTTAGAAGAGGTCATTTGAATAGAACTGCTGTCCCTGACATCTGTCTCATCAGACTAGGAAGGGTGGATCACAACCACCTGTATGTACTTTGCCTTTCTAGCGGAGGCCCGAGTCTGAGGCCGCTCGACATCTGGATCAAGTTGGACGCCAAGCTCCTCTACAGAGCCACTGGAATCTGAGGCAACCTCTAAGTTAGTAGGTTCATCACGTAACCAGTCCCGAAGGGCTTTAATATCATCCCGTCTAGGCTTTGGAGCCATATCACCGGAAAAGAACACATTGAACAACCATAATTATCCCCATGAATCAAAAAATGAAAAAAAAATTAAAACTGAACTAGGCATAGAAGGGTCCCTTTACGGGCTATAGTACAAATTACAAGCCGTAGAAATCCCCTCGTAGAAATAGTGCACAGGGATTTTAGTTATTCGAATGACATCTATGATGTTAGGTATGACTCGTAAAGCCTTTTATGAGTCATAAACTGAGTCATAGATGAGACTCCAGGTCTACTCTTTATCAAGCATGTCCCTACGGGACCTTTATATGAGTCATAGAATATTTTATGACTCGTAGAAGGTCTCATTTGATGACATCCTGAAACTCTTGGTTACTGGAATTTCCTACAAGAGCAACTATAGCTCGTGGATTATTCCACGGGTCATAGAAGACCCTCATAAATTGGGTCTTCTAATAACTTAATTTCTAGGCTCATAAAATGGGTCCCAACATGACCTTTATTCACCTTTCAACATCAAAACATGTACTCACACACCCCAATCATAATTTCATACAAATACCCAACCCCCACATGTAATTTGTTAACACTAACCCCATCGAACATCATTTGGCATATTAGTTTTATGGTCCAACACTATTTGAGAGATTTCATCAATGAAAACAAGTACGTGTAATCACATGTGAACTATTTCAATTAATTTTTATCAATTCTAGAGACAAGTGATGACATACAATCACAATACGACCACCTACACATTTTCTGGGTACTACTTTTACCTAAACATTGGCAAATGATGCTATTTCAAATTTTAAACATAAAATTAAAGCTAAGGAAACACTTGATCATATCATGAACATCATACCCATCAATCATTAAACCAATCGTAGCATAAATTTCTATAGTTCAAGGGTGTTAGTCCAAGAACTTACCAAAATCATACGAAAATAAGTAGAAAGAGAGAGAGGATTTGAAAAGGGGGCCAAAACCCTAGGTGTAAAAGTTGCTGGAAAAGCATAGCGGTGGCTGGATTTTGGGTTAGACCAATGAGAGGTGATAAAAGGTTGGGGTAATTTTAGAAACTACAAAGGAAATGGGGTCAACATTTATTTGACCCCAAATGTATACTTCACCGAGCCAATTTTAAAAACATAGGCCCGACTCTACGAAACCTCGATTACGGGCCGTAGAGTATTCTATGACTCCTATATCTTAGTTTCGTAGGAGGATGAAAACCCTAGTTTGGGGACTGGGTTCTATGGCCCCATTGAAGAGCCGTATAATAAAATACGACTCGTACAAATAAGTTTCTTATAACCTTCCATACTTGGTCCAAAAGGTAGGAAAACTTATTTGGGGTCCATGAGCCCCATTCATTGTCAGTAGTTATTTCTATATGCCGTAAAGTTGGCTCGTGGACTAGAGTGCACATAAGGGTTCTCACTAGAATTTTCTATGATCTGGCATACGGGTCGTACAATGTTGTACGACCCATATAGTCAGTCGTAGAATCACTCCTTGTTGTCTTTTTCAACCCAAGTTTGCTGACTTGGTCTTGTACCTTCATAGGCTGCACCAAAACACATTGTTACCCTATGAGTCACCAGTCCAATATCCATACTTTACAACCATAAAGAAAAAAAGAAAGAAAAAAATTAAACTACCTACAAGTCCAAATGCTAAAAACAAAACAAAAACTACTAATATTACACATTATCTTGGGTTGCCTGTTAAGTAGCGCCTGATTTATTATCACGACATGACTTGGACCATATGATCACTCGAACTTTGTCAATGGCCCAATCCTTCATCTTTAGCTCATTTGGCTGTTTCATTGATTGTTAGATATTGAAGATGACTTCTTCATCATTCAATAAAAACTTGAGTTGGATTGATTCCATGTCTACCAGGGCTCGCCCAGTGGTTAGGAAAGGCCTTCCAAGATGATTGGGACTTCAAAGTCGACCCCACAATCTAGGATCACAAAGTCTGCGGGGAATATGAATTTCTCAACTATGACTAAGATGTTATGCAGTATCCCCATAGGCGTTTTTACTGTCTTGTCGACCATCAACAACCGCATGTTTGTAGTAGTAGGGGATCCCAAGCCTAGCTTCCCGAAGACTGCAAAGGGGCATCATATTTATATTGGGACCCAAATCACATAGTGCCTTTGCAAATGCGACATCACCTATGGTGCATGGAATGGTGAATTCTCTAGGATCCTCTCGCTTCTGCACCAAGGACCTTGTAGATATCGCACTGCAATGTTAAAATTCTTGAGAAAGCTCCTGACTCATAGCATGCTTCTTTGTGACCAAGTCCTTCATGAACTTTGTGTACCCAGGCATTTTCTCTAATGCTTCAAGCAGTGGGATGTTGAAGGAGATTTGTCTCAGCATGGAGAGAAAGTGCTTGAATTTACCTTCCTCCTCATTTTTCTTGAGTCTCTGAGGGAATTGAGGAGGAGGTCTAGGAATGGGATTTAACTTCTATGGTGTTGGTGCTGCGTTACCCTACCCATCCTTAGCCTGAACATCTCCACCATTAGCATGCTCACTCTTAACCATCTCCTTACGAAAAAAATCATCTTCAACTGTCATTGGAGGATCAATAGTCTACTTTCCACCATGCGTCGTGTCTGCCATAGACTACCCTTCATTCATAAGATTTTAAACTGTGTTGCTAGGCACATTACCTCTCTAGCTCTGGTTGAATTAGGTTGACATCTGACCAAACTGTTGTTCAAGCTGTTTGTTAGCCACAAAATGAGACTCAATCTTCTGATTAATGATGGAGATATCATATTTCATCCCCTTCAATGTTTCATCCTAAGCGTCAACCTTTTTCAACAAAGGATCAAACATCTCCTCAACTCGAGATGTGTCAGCACCAGAATCTCGATTATACGGTGGAACATATGGGTCATTCCTGTAGCTATCTATGCATCGCCATTCAACATCTCTATCTTGACCCCTATTCCTGTCGTAATAGCCTCCTCTGTTGTTGTCTCTAAAGGCACTATCCCTACCAAAGTTCCAACCTTGGTTCCCTTGAACTTGGAACCAAAAGTCCTGATTGGACCCTTGGGCGTTGGTCCAGAAACTTGCAATCTGATCTATAGAAAAACAAGTGTCCTCCTAAAAATAAGGCTCTCGTACATGGGTTGTTATAGAGGCTGATAAGCTACTGCATTTACTCTCTGTTGGTTCTACTTCATCAATACCTCCATATTAGTATTAATTTGTGCAAGCTCCTGCATTACTTCTTGACTTGCCCTTGATTTCACCAAACTAGTATTGACTGAGAATGAGCTTTTTGTAGTAGATTTGTCCCTCGTCCCCATGTATGATTCATCTTAACCACTCTCTCCATTCCTTGTGCAACCTCCTGAAATGGGAAATCTATGAAATAGCCTCCCATGATGGTGTCAACAACTTCTTGGCTATTCTCGTCTAAGGCTTTGTAAAGTATCTCTACTAGGTCTTCATCAACAATTTTATGGTCTGGGACACTTCTCAAGAACTTAGTAAATCTCTCTCATGTGGTACTAAGGGAATTACTAGACACCTGCTCAAAGTTTTTGATATGCTCTTTCGACTTCAACTTCTTTGAGATTGGGAAGTACCTCTCCAGAAAGGCCCTATGCAATTCTGCCCAAGTGGTGATTGTACTTTATAGGAGCTCAAATAACAATAACGTTGTATTGCCTATGAGAGAAAGTGGGAAAACATGGAGCCCAACGATATCTATAGATAGATTCTGGTTTCCCATCATGCTCTTATAGATGAATACAATGTTTTGTAGATGGTTATGTGAATCCTCTGATGGTAGGTCTACGAATAACCCACAATTTTGCAGCATCTAGAGAAACCCACTCGACATGATGAACTTTGTGTCATTCGATAGTGAAGGTAACACAGTTCTCCCGTGACATCCATTGCCATAGGGTCTAATCGATATCGATTCCATTGATTTGCTATGGCTAGAGGATCCTGTGGTGGTAGATTTAATGGAGGTGGATTGTCATTGTTTGGATTAAGTGCTGCACTCATCGCATTTTTAGCAGCGTTGTTCGCATTGTCCTGGTCCATTCTCATCAGCGTCCTTTGGATCTCTGGGTCAAACAAAGTCAAAGGCTTGACTCAACTCTGACTAATATGCATATACTACACTTGCACGCTGAAATAAAAAAAAAACCAATAAGAAACATAAAATTAGAAAAATAAGGATTAATCCCCAAATTACTTGAACTAAACATATCTAGTCATACTGCTCAACAATGGCACAAAAATACTTGATATCACCAAGATACATCTCCTTTTTGGAGGATAAAGCAGTCACTGTCAAGTAAATAACCTAAACAAGGTTAGGGTCAAACCCACAGGGAATAAGGTAGACTCCAGAATAATTCAATTACAAAATGGGATGATTAACCTACTTTTCTCCCGAAAGGGAAAGGTTTGAATTTAGAGTAAAGAAACCTAAACTAAAGCACGTGGTGTAAAATCAATTGAAGAGCTAACTAGGGCGATGTGTTCCCCATGATTTCGTAACTCGATATTACCAGATAATTATAATCTTTTCCAGTGTGTAGATGCAGAATGGTAAGTTATGTTTACCTAAATTTTTGATCCATCGTAGAGGTAAATTTCATCACGGGGTTTGTCCACCTCCGCGGTGTGACATTACTAACCCTTACCTATAGTCCTAGTACAACCTCCCCTTGATCTAGTTTTGTTAATTAGATGAGAAATCATCAACCGAATCTTGTTAATTATTCTCCTTTCCAATTCATTACCTCCTTGATCCGACAAGTAACACTAGGCGAGTTCTAACGTTGACCATCCATTAAAAAGGATTTTTGATAAAGAGAATTAATTAATACATTCATACATACCTTCCAAGAATTATGAATTATCTGGTTTTATCCTGTTAGTTCTTCATGGTTCCCACAACCCTAGTTGTGGATTTAGCTACTCATAATTTATGTAGACGCATGAATCATGATAAAGAATAACCTAATTGGGAACTTACACGAAAGAATTTAAGCACAAGAAATCTAACTCTTCAATGGAAATTACAATTACGAATCAAGAACATAAAATATTGTTTCTCTTACTAAAGTACTAAAAACTATTAACTACTACGAACTCTCTGCCAAAACCTTATCACAAATAACCAAAAAACCTATATATAATGTTTAAAATACAAAACCAATTCATACTAGGAAAGCTAGGTCGGCAGGCTCTATGGGCTATAACATGTTCCACGGTCTGTAGTCGGGATTTTGTGCTCTTCTCCTACATAAATTGTGGTGAGTTCTACAATGCCCTTCTATGGTCCGTATAAGATTCTACGACCCGTGGAGGGTTTCGTCTATTGACTTTCCAACAACTCCCTAATGTCCGATCCTCAGGGTACAATAGTGGATCTATGACTCGTATAATAACTTATGGATCATCAACTCACTCGAAGATTAAACTTCTTAAAATAACCCTTCACTGGAATTTGCTACGACTCCCCTTCTACGACTCGTGGAATAATCCATAACTCGTAAAGAGTTTTGTGAATCATCAAAAACTGCACTTTCAGCACACTTTGCCTAAAACATTATGCCAACCCTGTAATCCTGCAAAACAAATATAAAAACACATCAAATCTAACATTATCGCTTTGAGAACACACAAAATTCTAAGTTTAAGCATCAAAAGTGTTCTATTTCGGCAACACATTATTGTTTGAGTGTCTAAGTGTGGGAAATAAGTGTCAAGAAGGTCATCCCTAAGGACAGATTACTCCATGAGGCCAAGGGAAATTGAGGGCTCCATAAGGTGGCACACAACATAATAAATGATTCAATGCCCTTAATGCTAGGTAAGAGGTGGAAGAGACTTTAGATGTGATTATCGGTATATTGAAGGTGTTTAACTTTGATGTGTATTTATTACTTGATTCGGGTGCCAATTTATCATTTGTCACTCCTTTCCTAGTCACTAGGTTTGATGTAAGTCCTTAATCTAACTAGAGACTTTGTCCATCTATACCCCGGTTGGAGAGTCTGTGGTAGCCAAAAGAGTCTATCAAAATTCTCTATGTCAGTGTTATATAAAGTTATTAATTGTAACCTTATTGAACTTGATATGATCGAATTTGATGTTATTCTTTGGATGGATTGGTTACATGCTTTATATCATCCATAGACTGTAGGACCCATATGGTCAAGCTACAAACCACTAATGTGTCAGTTGTAGAATAGATGGGTAGTGACTTAACATTTAAAGTTTGATTCATTTCTTACCTAAAAGCCCGAAAGTTGATTTCCAAAGGGTGTATCTACCATATCATAATGGTTAGGGATGTTAATTCTAAAGCTCCTACTCTCAAGTCAGTTCTCGTTGTGAATTCATTTCCTAATGTCTTTCCTAAAGATTTACTTGGCATTTCTCTTGAAAGTGAAATTGACTTTGGCATAGATCTACTCTCCAATACCCAACCTATCTCAATCTCTCCTTGTCGAATAGCCTCAACAAAGTTAAAAGACTAGTTGAAAAACTTGTTGAAAAAAAGTTTTATTAGGCTAAGCATTTCACTGTGGGGTGCTCCCATGTTGTTTGTATGAAAGAAGGATATTTCACTTCCAATGTGTATAGACTATAAGAAATTGAACAAGGTTACTATAAATAATAAATATCTACTACCAAGGATAGATGACTTGTTGATCAGTTACAAGGGGCTAGTCACTTTTCCAAAATTGACCTCTGTTTTGGCTATCACCAGTTGAGGGTAAAAGAGCCTGATATTTTCAAGATGACATTTCAAATGAGGTATGATCACTTTGAATTTGTGGTTATGTTATTTGGATTGACCAATGCTCTAGTAGTTTTTATAGATCTATTAATATGGTGTTTAAGCCTTACCTCAATACATTTATGGTGGTCTTCATAGATGACATACTGATTTATTCATGCAAGGAAGAAAAGTATATAGGTCATTTGAAGGTTATGCTTCAAACCTTGAGGGATAAACAATTATTTGCAAAATTCAACAATTGTGAGTTCTAGTTGAATGAGATGGCATTCATTGGGCATGTGGTATCTTGTGATGGGATTAAGGTCGATCCAAAAAAGATTGAAGTGGTAAGGAATTGGCCTAGACCATTGTCTCCTTCAGACATTAAAAGGTTTTTGGGTTGGTATAGGTATAATCAAAGGTTTGTTGAGGGGTTTTCATCCATGGCAGCATCATTGAACAACTTGACTCAAAAGAAGGTAAAAATCCAATGGTCAAATAAATGTGAGAAAAAATTTCAAAGTTTGAAGCATCATCTTATTCTAGCTCATATTTTGACACCTCCGAAGGGTTTAGATGGATTTGTGGTTTATTGTGATATTTCATGAGTTTGTTTAGGTTGTGTCCTAATGAAAAATGGTAAGGTCATAGCATATGGTTTGAGGAAGGTGAAGGTGCATGAATGGAATTATCTAACCCACGATCTTGAATTAGCAGTGGGTGTGTTTTCCTTGAAAATTTAGCATCACTATGCTTATGGGGTGCATGTTGATGTGTTTACCGACCACAAGAGTTTACAATGTATCTTTAGTCAAACAAACTTAAATTTGAGGTAAAAAAGGTGGCTTGAACTCCTCAAGAATTATGACATGAATGTGCAATATCATCTGGGCAAGGCAAATGTTATAGTCGATGCTTTTAGCAGGCTATCAATGGGTAGTATGGCTCATGTTGATGAGAAAAAGACAGAGTGAGTGAAGGATGTGCACCATTTGGCATGATTAGGTATAAGGTTGAGTGACTCTAATCAGAGTGACATATATGTGCAAAATGGGTTTTAATCATTAGTTATGGTAGATATTAAAGCAAAGCAAGACGTAGATCCAAGATTGGTTAAGTTGAAGAAGCTTGTTGCCAAAAATAAGGTAGAGGTCTTCTCAGAAGGGGGAGATAGTGTGATTCATTACCAAGGCTGGTTATGTGTTCCAAAAGTTGATGGTTTAAGAAATATAATTCAAAGGGAAGCCCATAACCCTTCTTATTCCATAGATCCCAGATCCACCAAAATATATTGGGACTTGCAGGAGGTGTATTGGTTGAATGGCATGAAGAATGACATAGTTACGTTTGTTGTAGAGTGCTCAAATCACCAACAAGTAGAGGTTGAACATCAAAGGCTGGGTGGCCAATTCCCAAAATGTTGAAATTTCTACTTGAAAGTGGGAGGATGTGAATATGAATTTTGTGATAAGTTTACCTCGAACCCAGAAGCAATATGATTTCATTTGGGTGATTGTGGATAGAATGACTAAGTCAACCCATTTTCTATCGGTCAATACTTCTTTTAGTGACAAGGATTATGCTAGATTGTACATCAGAGAGTAGGTGAAGTTGCATAATATGCCGTTGTCTATTATATTGACGATGGTACCTAATTCACTTCACATTTTTTGAAGTCGTTTCAAAGAGGACTTGGTACCATAAAGTCAAACACCACTTTTCATCCTCAAATCAATGGGTAGGCTGAAAGGAAAATTCATACCCTTGAGGATATGTTGAGGACTTATGTGTTAGAATTCAAGGGAATTTAGGATTATACCACTCATCTAGTTTGCTTGCAACAACAGTTATCATACTAGTATTATGATGACACCATTTGAGGCTTTATACGGGTGGAAATGTAGAATTTTGGTGGGTAGATTTGAACTTGGTGAGATGGCATTAATTGGCCTGGATCTGGTGTTAGATGTCATGGAGAAAGTGAATATCATAAGGGAAAAGTTTAAAACAACCTAAAGTCACCAAAAGTTGTAGTTTGATGCTAGGAAGAGAGATCTTGAGTTTCATGTAGGAGATTGGATGTATGTGCAAGTTTTACCCATGAAGGGTGTGATGCGATTTGGTAAGAAGAGTAAATTGAGTCCTTTGTATGTAAGGCCTTATGAGGACTTGGAGCAAATTTTCAAGGTAGCATATAGGTTGGACTTACCATTAGAGATGGCTATGGTTGGTGTTCCATGTGTCTTTGTTAAGTAAATTCATAGGTGACCGAGCTCTATTGTACCTTTGGAGAATTTAGATGTTGGAGAAATTTTGAGGAGGTTTTGATTGAGATTTTGGACCAACAAGTGAAGTGGCTAAGGAATAAGGAAGTTGCTTTGGTTAAAGTCCTTTAGAGGAACTAACTATTTTAGAGTGCTACATGGGAAGCAGAGATAGACATGATACGATAATATCCTTATCTTTTCCACTCTACTCAAGCCTAAGGTATTAAGTTGTTCCTGCCCAAATGGTCCAAATCCTTTCATTTTAACATTTTAAGTCATGATACATGTATGCATACTCATGAAACTTATTATGAATGATTTTCATCGTAAAGGTTTGAAGGTTTTATGATTTTGATGTTTGAATTGCATTTTTGCACTCATGCTGGGCTATTACTATTTATTTTGCTGTATTGAAGCTAACTTTTATTTCATTCGAGGACGAATAATCCCAAGGAGAAGATGTTTTAAGGCCCCATGAGTCGAAAGTAAAAAACACATGCCTAAGACATAAAATTTCTAAAAATTTGTCAAAATGTCCCACCAAAGACCCTTCACAGCTCATGTTGCCCACCACGACTTATGAAGGGGCCTCTTAGTGGCACACCTAAGTGGTGTGGGGAAGTTTGGGTGCTGCCTTAGTAAGGTAACCTATCAAAACTCATGGTGGGGTGTCGTGAAGGGCACCCTCTCAGGCTACCTCCTATTCTTTCTCCAAGGCATCCACCATGACATCCACCATAGGTCATGGTCCCCACCATGGGTTGTGGTAGGCCCTTCATGCAGTGGTCTATCTAGTTTAAAGTTTATGATTCGTAAGGGCAGTTGGATTTTCCCCTAATTCCTTAACTCTATTTTGGACAATGTTTTGCCTAAATTACCCTTCTAATATTATCTTAACCTATCTAAGGTCTTTCAAATACACTCCAAACACTAAGGCGATAAATTTACTCTCAAGGTCTCCTCTTTACTCCAATTGAATAATTCATTGAAAAACTAGCAAGTTCAAGCTAACTTCACCTTAATTCCTTCAAATTCTCCATTAAGTTATGTGGAATTGCATCCACGGGTACCTTTCACCCATGGAACCCAACCTATTTTCATCATCATTCTTTAATTTCAAGTATGAGGAAATGAGAATTTTCATGACTTTGATTTCAAAGGCTTATATTATGATTTAGATTATGTTTATATACTATACATGCATCAATTACTTTAAATTATATAATCTATATGTATTTTCTTAATTATGATTCAATGTTCACAAAAATTATGATTGAATTCTTTTAATTTTAATACAAATGATCTTCAATTCTATAATTATGCATGAATCTGTCTTACTCCCATGATTTTAAGCTTATTGAATGTTAACCCATGCTATTCTCTTACTTTCATCACATGATCATGATTACGTATGTACAAGGTTTCAAGCAAGTTTATGAATATGAGATTTATGATCCTTGAAGGTGATCTAAGATCCCTATGGGAGACTTAAAATCCTAAGAGGTAACCCTTCCTAGTATGGTTATAGGCAATATACTGATGATGGGTACACTTGTTATGAACGGTGTGCTAATGATGGAGTGGACCTCCCACTTTACATCCGATATGAATGATCTACACCTATGCATGAATTTATAAAATATGAGATTATGATCAAGCTTATGATTATGTGGAAAGTATGATATATATATATATATATGATGTATGATAAGTATGCTCTCATGTCTATATTATGTATTTCATGGAATGTTGACTTAGCACTGAGAGGACCTTGTGATTGAGGCTCACTTATTAGTTGAGGCATAGCCTGCTAGTAATAAATTCCATTGTCCCTTAACTACGAGCCACCATAGGATTTATGATTACCAATATGGTTCGCTAGTGGATCCACATAGCTTATGACATTCACCTAGTGGGGTAGATTTCTACTAGGCAAGTAGCGTCCCTTTTTTCTAATGTAGGAGCCACACCGGGATTTCATGTTATAACTCACATGGTCTTATAGTCAGTTGTGGTGACTTTCCACATATGTATGACTTTTTGTGTTATCATGCATCACTCAATTCATTATATATTTGTATGTTGATTCCTTTTTTACTTTGTTCTACTATTCCTTTACTTATGTATTACTTAATTATGTATCATAAGTATATTGTTGTGTTGTACATCCACATACTTCTTACATTCAAACATACTAATGTATACTTTATGCCTATATTTTTTCACAATATAAAGATAAATGACTATTCTCCTTCTTATCTTCGTAGCTAGACTCGAATTTACTTTAGAAACTGCTCATCCTTTGGAGGCAGAACCTTCTATCTTCTAGATTTTGTGTCATGATTGAGTTATCTTGAGACGTTTTATCATGATTGAGTTATATTGAGAATTGTTTTTTATTTCGTTGAGAGCGATCTAGGGACATGTCTTAGCCTCCACCTAGTCTATTGCTTAGAGGCTTGTTGGACACTATATATGGATCATACGGTCCCAATATCTCTCATATTCTTTTGTTGTAACTTTATGATCATGTCTCAGCTTGCATTTTTGTATTTTTATTCATTACCTGTGAATACTTATGATATGTTAAGAAGGCTATTTTGGCTTTCCCTCGGGCACTCCATTCACCATGTCACAATTAGGGACTAACATAGATCGTGACAATAGGTTATGCTACTAAAAATTCTCAAGTGCCTGACACTTGAAATTTTTTTCACTCCAAGCTTCTTGAGGCATTTTATTTCTTATGTATTTTTTATTGAAGACCAATTGCTCAAATGATCTGCACAAGAAATAACCTTGGCCCAAAATTCTTTTGGCATATTTTTAAATTTCAATATACAGGATCTATCCATATTAAGAATTTTTCTATTCTTTTTTTTACAAGTTTAATTATTAGGGTGAGTAAGGTATCATTATAAGGCGATGAATTTCATGAGATTGACAAAATCATAGATTCTTTTAAAGTGAATTTGCCTCGTCTATCGGATCTTATAGTTCTTCTTTCAAAATCACTTACTTTTTCTACAAGTGCTTTAAAATATTTAAAAGCAACAAAAGATTTAGATTTTTTACTTCAAGAAATATACCTAAGTCTTTCTACTAAAATCACCAATAAAGAGGAAACAATATTTACTTTTATCAAAAGAAGGTGGATCGATCGATTCACATTTACCTATGTGAACAAGCTAAATTGACTTAGTTATTCTTAATTTGGTATCCTTAATAAAAATTCTCCTTACATATTTTTCAAGAAGATAAGCTTCACACAATTGATTGGGATGGTTGATTGACGAAATCCATCAACTATGTTCTTATCTCTCATTGATTTGAATGCTTCTAACACTATGAGTCATCTTGCATATTAGTGTTTAAACACTTTGCATTAATGATATTAAGCTTCAAAGAGAACAGTCTATTTTTTGCCATATACACTTTACCAATCAAGTTGTTACTTGAATCTCTAAGTCAAAAATACATATTTCTCATATGAATATCATAACCTTTTTCATAGAGTTGACCCAAACTCAAAATATTACTTTTTAATTTTGACACATAGTAAATCTCATTAATAAGCATATAACCACCATCTATATATGATATCAGAATCATACCTATTTCTTTAATTTGATCCTTTGAGATAAGTCCAACTGACACATTATCTTTTTTGATCTTCTTTATCTTCACAAATATGTCTTTGTATCCATACATATTATTACTTGCTACGTTGTCAAGATATCATGAACTATAATTATCTATATTTTTTAAGTGCCATTAACCGTATCGATTCATCTTCATCTTCTGTTATTGTCAATAATATTAACTTTCTATTTAGTACTATTAGGACATTCTAAGAGTAATGTTCAAATTTATGACAGTGATAGTACCCAATTTTAGATTTTCATAACTCATTTTATTGGTACCTTGATAAGCTCTACATCCTCTACCTCCTCATTGTCCACGACCATACCTCAAAATGACTGGTGGCATTTATCTTCATAGTTGAATCTATTAATATAACTTCTTCCTCTTCCATGACATCCATGATCTTCATGAGCTCGTCATTATTCATTTCCTTTATAACTTTTTGTAATGACCTGGTTGGTCATTTTTGGTCTTATTTGTAAAATTTATTAATTTTCCCTACTGTAAGTTGCTTTGGGCCTATTTTGAACTATCTGTATGGTTGAAACAAAAATCCTGAATTTTAAAATCAAAAATGAGTTTTGGCAATTTCGGAAGCTTAAGTTGTTAAAAATGTGAGTTTTATACCATTTTGAGTTTTGAGTGTTGGATCAAGGATCCTTCAATTTCATTTGCTTCAGAACATTGAAACTGGTCTATGAGAAGTTACCGAACTGAATTAGGAGTTAAAATGAGGTTTTTAGGCCAAAGTGGTGTTTTGAGTTGTTTTAGAAACCAAAGTTTGACTTTGGTCAACATTCAGAGTTCAGAATCTCAGATCAAAATTCTGACAGTTTCAATAGTTCCAGATGGTGAAACTAATGCTAGAAATGGTCTCAGATTAATTTTTGGAGTTGCCAAGAGCAGTTTTGCTATTTTAAGTTTGAAACTAATTTTATCAAGTTGTATTAATAAATGTGGAGAGGATTCCTTGAAATAGATTTTAGATGATTCCGGATCATTGTTTCTGGTATGGATACATATTTAGTTTGTGAAATTCTGATTTCGGATGAGTTATAAGGGTCCGTTCCGAGGAGGGAATTGGACTTGGGCATTGCTGGTGCACATGTATCTGGTGTAGTGATATTTCTTCTCTGCATTCATGGAGGTCTGGTGGACTTTGCACTCTGCGTTTGTGGGATGGGCTCTACGTTCGTGGAGCATGTGTGTGAGTGGACCCTCCCTAGCTTCTTCTCCATAATTGTGGGTTGGTCTCCACATTCGTGGAATGTCTTTTGGTCAACCTCCTCCGTGTTCACGGGATCCCACCAGCGTTCGCGAAGTGTTTTTGTCACCTGAATTTTGTTAAAATCAAAAACACTATTTTTACTCTATTTTCAAACTTTTAAAGCTTTTGGGGCAATTTTGAAGGAAGATTTTCGAAGGATTTTGTAGGGTAAGTGTTTCTAACACTGTTCTAATTATTTTCCATGAGTTTCATCTTGATTTTATCTTAAATTTCATGATTTTGATTGTCCAAAATTGGAAAATTTTAGATCATGATTTTCAAACTTTAAATGTTGATTTCTCATTCGTTTTAAACCCAAATTTAATGGGATTTTCACTGACATACTTCATTTTTTACGTAGAACTTGATTTTAAAATTAATTTTCAAATTTAGGAACTTTGAATTTTAGCCCTAAATTTGACTGTTTTGCTCCTAAGCCTAATTCATGCTAATATGGGCACCAAAATGCTTTTCTTGATGTGTAGTATCTATTGTTGATAGTGGTTGATCAATTCGGAAATTATTTTGTGGATTGAGTTGATTGAAAGCTTGTGCAAGTGCGATTTTGACATTGAGGTAGGTTTGGTTAACCCTTTTAGGACTGTATTTGAGTTATTGATCATGTTTATATGGTAATTGTGAGATCTGGATTGAATCATGAGTAGATATATTGATATGTTGGACTATTGATGGAAATGTGATTTTGATTGTGCTGAAAATAGAGTAAATTATGATCCTATTGATAAATTGAGATGAGATCTTGTGAATTGAGATAATTCAAGAAATTATGTGCTAATATGGGACTTGTGATATCAATTGGGTAATTGTGGTATTTTAATGACTTATGAGATGTCTCTGAGGATGATTGGTGTATTTTGGGATGAGTAAGGTGTGACATTATTGATATACTTGCGTATTGAGATGAGTAAGGTTTGGCATTAATGTTAAACGTGTATAATTGGGACCAATGATGTCCAGTGTTGTAGATACTCTTGGCTATTAATATAATCATAATTATCTGAGACATATTGATAATATGAGCACTAGTTGTGACACTAAATATGATTTCTTATGACTATTTGAGATTCATGTATCAGTATTCACGTTATGATGTTACTTTATATATACATATATATATATATATACATGCACATCTGGATTCTATCATTGATTGTACTTATTCGATATTGCGTTGTACCATTTTTTGACCACGGACAAGTGGCAAGGTTGAGATATTTTGATGCCTTTGCCACAGGAAGGTGACAAGGTTGAGGCATTGTGACACCCCTTGACCACGGGCAGGTGGTAAGGTTTTGAGACACTTGGTATATGGCTTGATGAGTTCCTTGAATTATGTCCATATCTATCATTATATTATACCATTGGTGGCTGAGGAAGCCTTATCTCATTATGTATATTTTTATTGTATACTAACCTTTTTGATTGCAGGTGATAGTGTTCTTCATTGTTACATACTTGTTTGATTTCTCTTACCCAATCGGTTAAACTATCATGACCCGGATAGGGGGCCTAGATGTGACATGGTGAGGGAGGACCCGAAGATCCTCGATCAAGCTATCATAGCATCATTACACACATCATCGGTTCAGAAACGCGGAAGCTAAACACATAGCAAGAAAGTTCTAAGGATTCGGGGACTTGGGACTCAAGCTATGGGGGCAATAACGGGAATGGGACAAGCATGCTTACACATAGCACATAATCATTCACAATACCCATCAAGAAAGTCAATATCAAAAAAGGAGGACATGATCATAAATCAAGCAAAATAGCATCGTATTACATAGCCAAATAATCAACATACAAGTCAAACGTACAAGAGTATAGATTTGTCCAACAATGCTTATACATAGATGAGCGGGGCCTCGAAAAGTTTGAGGCTCACCCTCAAGTCAATAGAAAGTAAATACATGAAAATAAAGTGGT
>JBCEWC010000843.1:37079-48532 GCA_038996855.1 Solanum aculeatissimum | reverse complement strand
TTAAGGTCTCGTGGTCAAGTTTCCAGTATCTTTCGAATTTCAGGCAGTCCCACTATTTTGGTCATAACTTTCTCATATGGACTCGGAATCGAGTGAGACAAGTTGCGTTGCAAATATAATTCAAATATCTTCAATTCGAAATATTGTATGCCACATGGTTCAAATCACACCAAAATTTATGCTTCTGCGAAGCTCACTGTCCAAACAGCCCCTCCAGGCCCTAAAATGATCCATTTTGCGATCGTCCACTTAAACTCAACCCGTGGCTACCAAATTTCAACCATGACTAGTATAACGTCATAAGATATCAACCATAAGGAGTTTAGGAAATTTTTGGGTTGTTGCATTGAAGGAGGTTCCAATTCAAGTCAATTTCATTCTAAATTCTTCTAGATTTCTCAAGGTATGTGAGAATTCATTCATGGTCCCTTTCAACCATGAATACCCCAAAAGGTTTTACTACTTAATCTATGAATTTTGATTTACTTTGAATTGTCTTTTAAATTAGTGTTGATTTGATTAAATTGAGATATGGGCTATGTTGAATTATTATTTTTAAAGTGATTTAAGCCAAATTATGATGAATTACATTGAGGTTATGAATGTTTAAATATGTATGTCCCTGTGATCTTTGAAATTATGCATGGGTATCCTAAATTATGATTTAATCCTTGGATTCCTATGATTCAAGTATGGATTTACCTTATTATGATGTTTTAAACATGAATTTCTATTGACCTTGTTATTCTCTCTTCTCTCATGGAATTTGTATACATGTGCATTGATTTTTATGAAGTTTATGATGTGGGCTAAGACCCAATTGTTATTATGACTATGTTTTCAATCAAAGTATGGGTATGATAAGCTTGTGATCACACGATGTCTATGATATGATTTTTGAAACATTATGGGTGTTATGCACAAATATGTACAAGAATAAAAGAGCTACTCCTATGCATGAAGTATGCCATGAAAGTATGATTTGGTTTTTTGGCCTAAGTATGCATGATTATGAGGTATGTTTGTCTTTTAAGCCCAAGTATGCATGAAGATGATTTGAAATACTTATTCACTTTTTAAAAGCATGTATATGTATATGTATTCCCGTGGGATAATGACCTAACACCAAATGGGATATGGAGGTGGGAGGTTATCCCCAAGGGTCTTTGCTCCATTCTCATAACTGTGTGCCAGCGTAGATTTATGTTTATGACTCTTTATGAGATGATTATGAAATCCTTCTAAAAAGATGAGTTTGTAAGGAAGGTGGTCATCACACCAAAAAGATGAGTTCATAAGGTGTGGTGTAGGCTACCTTTGTAAAGTAATCTACTCTCATCTGATGGGAGGCTTTCATCAGGCGAATTCATGTATGGCTCGCATGGGTTTGAGATGTCGGTTATGGTCTCATCCTTGTATGTTTAAGTATTATGGCATTTATGCATCATGGATTTCATGGCATCATGTGTCCTTGTCATCTAACATTGATTTATAGTTTATTCATGTTCATATGCATACATTCCCGTATACTTAGTATATTCAAACATACTAACGCATATGTTTTTTCCTACATGATCTAACCATGTAGGGATCAGAGGCTATCATCTTCCACCTCTTGACGGCTAACTTAATTGAAAATAGTTGTTTGTGGTGAGTCCAATCATCCAAGGATAATTCACCTTCTATCTATATATTATGTTATGATGCTTTATGTCTTTACTTTGAGGTTGAGCCCAGGACTTGTCTTGGCCCCCATCCTGTTCTATATTAGAGACATTATTGGACATCACGAATTTCTTGTACGAATATGCTATGTTTATGCTTGGGATGCTATGTTGCTTATGATGTTATGATGGTATGGATATGATGATGTATAGAAATATGGAAAGTCTTGTCCCTTCTATCCCCATAACGTGAATCATATTTACCTATCCCTTAGTTTTATGTGTTATGTGAATCCATGTAAATCCCTATCCCTATGACATCCCCATAGCGTGAGTTATACTTACCTGCCCCGTAGAACTATGTGCTTAATATATAACTATGAACTTCCAAACCAATGATGTTTGTATGTATGTTATGAGGCTTCTTTGGGGACTCTTGGGTTCCTATTCTCCATGTCACTCCTAGGCCCTAGGCTTGGGTCGTGACAGTCTATGGGCAACATGACATATGTTGAGAGGGGAAATAAAGAGTTGGTTAAGGAGTTGCATCATTTGACTTGTTTGGATGTGAAGCTAAGTGGCTTGAGTGATGGTGGTGTGTTGATACCAAATAGGGCAGAATCATCTTTGATGGAAGAAGTTAAGATAAAGAAATACATGAATCCTACTTTGGTCAAATTGAAGAAGTTGGTGATTGATAAAAAAGTGAAAGTTTTCTCATAAGGGGGAGATGGAGTGTTGCGTTATCAAGGGTGATTGTGTGTACTGAATGTGGATGGACTAAGGGAAAAGATACTTGATGAAGATCATAATTTCAAGTATTCTATTCATCTGGGATCCACCAAGATGTATAGAGATTTGAGGGAATTATATTGGTGGAATGGCATGAAGAAAGACATAGCAAGGTGTGTGATGAAATGTACAAATTGTCAACAAGTGAAGGTAGAATATCAAAGACCCAGTGGTTTAACTCAAGATATTGAACTACCCACTTGGAAATGGGAAGAGGTGAATATGAATTTTATTACAGGGTTGTCAAGGACGAGAAAGGAATTTGACTCAATATGGGTAGTTGTGGATAGAATGACAAAAACAACCCACTTTTTATCGGTAAAGACTACTTATGGTGTTGAAGATTATGCTAAGGTTTATATTTATGAATTCGTAAAGCTGCACATAGTACCATTGTCCATTATATTGGATAAAGGTGCTCAATTTACTTCTCATTTTTGGAAATTATTTCAAAAGGGCCTTGGTACGAAAGTAAAGATAAGCACCGCATTTCATCCTCAAATGAATGGACAAGCCAAAAGAATAATACAAATATTGGAGGATATATTGAGGGCTTGTGTGCTTGATTTTAAAGAAAGTTGGGATGATCACCTACCTCTTGTTGAATTTGCTTATAATAATAGTTTTCAGTCAAGTATTGGTACGGCTTTGTTTGAATCATTGTATAGTAGGCGATTAGGTCACCAGTGGGATGGTTTGAAATTGGAGAAATGTCCTTAATCGGACCAGATTTGGTCCTTGATGTTATGGAGAAGGTGAAAGTCATAAGGGAAAGGTTGAAGGTTACCCAAAGCTGTCAAAGGTCATATGCCAATGTTAGGAGGAGAGAACTAAAGTTTAATAAAGGCAATTGGGTGTATTTGAAGGTTTCTCCAATAAAGAGAGTGATGCATTTTTTCAAGAAAGGTAAATTGATTCCTAGGTACATACGACCCTATGAGATAGTAAAGAAGGTTGGGAAGGTAGCCTATAAATTAGATTTGTCTATGGAATTAGCTATGATTCATACGGTGTTTCATATTTCTCTGCTAAGAAAATGTTTGGGTGATAAAAGTTTTATTGTTCTATTAAAAGATGTACCTATTGAGGAAGATTTGACTTAAGAAGAAGTACCGATTGAGATTTTGGATCGACAAGTTAAAAAATTGAGCAATTAAGAGGTTGTATCTGTTAAAGTGTTATGAAATAATTCACAAGTTGAAAGTGCTACTTGGGAGGCCGAAGCGGAAATGATGAAACGATGTCTTTACATCTTTCCTTCTACTCAATCTTAAGGTACTCAATGTGATCCATTCCTTCAAAATTCTCACGAAAGCATATTTCTTGTTAAGTTGTATGCATGCATGATCATGAAACTATTTTTGAATGATATTTGATGCATAGGTTTGATGATTTTATGAAAATGACGATTAAGTTGCATTTTTGCATTTATACTATGATGATGAATGTGTTCCTACTCTATTTGAGCATAATTCTATCTCATTCGAGGACGAATGATCCCAAGGGAGAGATCATGCAACACTCCTCATGTTCATGGGTCTGAAAAATTGAAAGACAGAAAATTTGTTGATGATCAGGATGTACGAGCCATATTATAGCCCATATACGAACTTATGAGTTGTAGGTGATATCATGAAAAGTGCCTAGTGAAAATGAAAGTTTTGAGAATTTTGGAAAGTCAACTTACTAATTAGTCGATGGGCCCATATGTTTGCCTACGGCCCATAAGTTGGTCTCGTAAAAAGGAGCCTTAAGGAACGAAAATTTGTTTAAGTCTGGAACCATGTTACGGAAGGGCCTACGACTCGTAAGTTAATTGATCAGTCATCTGTGTATTCGTAACTCAAAAGCTATAATTTTAGTAGCTCAACTTTTTTGATACCCTGATCCATGAGGCAAGTTATGAGTTGTATGTTTATCCACGGCCCGTAAGAGGTGTTTCCTGGATGGATCCGATAGTTTTTAACGAAGGGTTTTACTTTTTCAATTCATTTAAATCCTAAACTATGTCGTTTTGACTACTCTAACTACCTTAACCGACCTGATCCCTATAAGTTTTATTCCCAAGTCATTCAAAGTCTTTAATCCTCAAAGTTTCTTAAGGGTTTTGAATATTTCTCTCTCTAAGTCAAGGGTTCCATTGAAGCAAAAGATTGAAGGTTTGACTAAGGATTTCCAGATTTCTTTCTTCAATTCTAAGGATTCTACTTGAGATATGTAGGGTTTCATTCATGGATTAGTTTCATCCATGAAGCCCAATCCAAAATCTTTTTTTTTCATCAAAGTTTTATAATGAATTCTTATGGGCTCTTAAGCAATGATTCCTATATGATGATTCCGATCAATTATGCATGAATTATGATGAATAACATGATCTATATGATTTTCAAACAAAAGTATGAGATTTCAAGTATGCATGATTAGGGCTTAATGATTTGATGTGGGTATGTTTCCTAAAGTTTCAACTTTATTTAGATACATGTTTTACTCTATGATTCTTATGCAATTGTATGATTTTGACTCAATTGTCCATGAACCCACACTTAGCCCTAGTCTCCTATGATGAAGTTATGAATTTCATGATTATGATCTCAATATGTAAAAGCACATTTTATGACTATGATGATGCTATGAAAGCTATGATGATACTATGATAAAGAGGTGATGAAAACCCTAATATTCATGATGATGATGTTAATGTGGGAATGTATATCCACACTACGATGAAAGCAAAGTAAATGGACTATTCTTATGACATGATATTTTCATGAAAGTTATGATGACTATTTTTGAATTATGTAAGCATGATTTTAATGAAGTATGACTATGTTGAAAGTTATGTATATGCATGATTTATGTATTTCATGGGATATGAGTTAGCACCGAGAGGGCTTTGGAAGATACCATAGTCCCATAACTATGTACCACCATAGGAATGATGTTTATATTTTATGACTTAAAGGTGTGCTTTTGGATCTAATTAGCTTTAATGATGGACACTCGCCATTCTAGGATAAAGCCTAAAGGGTGGGGTCAAATGATGGTCCTCACAGTGCTAGGATAGAGCCTATAGGGTGAGAACTGGAGAGAACAGAGTTTACCTTGGCAAAGTAAACTCCTTTTAGCTCGATGTAGAGTGAACATCATGATTTTATGTAATAGCCTGCATGGTCTTATGAATGTCAGTTATGGTCTTATTCCCACATATGTAACTTAAGGTTATGAATGAATTTTTAAGATGCTTCTTTTTATGATTTTAAAGTTGCATGTCATGCATATTGTGCCTTGTTCAATTAATGATGATTATGCATATTGATACTATTGTGATGTCCTTTGATTCATGGCATACCTACATACTTCATGCATTTTATGTACTAATGCATACTTTTTCCCTACATGACCTAACCATGTAGTGACCGACTACGAGGTAACTATTTTATTTTGTGTCTAGATCCAGATTTGTGCTTAGAGATTTGTTTGTGAGTTCCCATGCTTCAGGAACAAGTATTATGATGTTTGCTCTCTTTTATGTTGATTCATTTCCATTTTTATACTTTTGGTGTACATCTTGAGGGTGAGCTAATGAGTCATGTGCTAGACCCCGCCAATATCGTTGATGTAGAGGCATGAATTGGACTAATGGATACGATGTACTTTGTACTCTTGCTTACATATATATTTTTGCTTGTTTATTCTCTTATGTATACTTATTTTACCTTATGAATGCTTACAATATGAACACGAGGCTTAGAAGAGTTTCCTTTGGGTGTCACATTTGTCATGTCATGGCCAGTCCCTAGGTTCAGATCGTGACAACAAGATACAACACACTAACCATAATACATCTCTCTCTTTCTTTCTCTCTCTATATATATATATAGGCAAGTATCGAGTCATAAAAGACTGCCACAAATACAAAAGGAGACTGGAAGGATCCATGGACGTCCAATGTTCACCACTAGTCTCTGAATATAGCTATCTCTGGAAGAGTCACTGATGTTGGCTCGGGCTAGGACTTACACCACGAAACAGATGCAAAAATATAGGGGTGAGTATCAGGGATATGATACCCAGTAGGTATCATAGGCCAACTGAGTAAGAACAGTAAATCAATTAGGGATAAGATAAAATATAACTCCACAAGTGTCCCACCACAAAGACCAAGTACATAGTCTAATGAAGATAGCGGTAACCAAGGACTGGATGGTTGGGTAGTGATGTACATGGGTGTAAGACCCTACTATCTATGCTTGTACGCCAATCGGGCCCTTATAAGCCTGACTAGTACAATCATGCACAACAAAGGATGAATAGGTGTAAAGTTACGGATATCAAGTCTAAACGAAACTCCCAACCCAATCATGTACATATAACCACAACTCTGATAGAACCATCTAGCTGAAATATCGCAATACTGATACCAAGTAGAACCGCAGTTCTGAATAGAACCATGTAGGACAAGAAAGTATGCGAGTGTAAGATACTATCTAACCTAACCCTATACGCCTGTTAGGCCCCCATAAGCCCAATGAGTACACCCATGCACTAAGTAGCCAAGTATATATCAATCGATCCCAAACACTTGACTGTATTTGAACCAATAACCCAACTCTGAAGGCAAGAGGGGAATAGAGAGCCCGAATCTTGAATCACGAATGTGGTCGATTATCGTAGAGCCCAGAATCAACAGTGGGTGTGACCCCATGAAACACATATCATAGAGCTCGGACCTTAAACAACGGATGTGACCCCATTACATATAATGTAAATAGTAGAACGTATAGAGCACGAACCTCAAACTACAGATGTACAAGAAGAATAGAACAAGGGATACAAAACTCGGACCTCGAACTATGGATGTATCTTGCAAGGAAGACCTGGGCTAGTCCAAAATACCTATTGAGACTCGAACCCAACACTTTCTAATCCGTACAAACTCGAACCATACCCTTTAACTTGGGTTATATAGAGGGAAACACTTCCTCGTTTACACACGGCCCAACTGTATGGACATATGACCATGTAAGGTAAAATCTCAAACCTTTAGCCGTAGGGGACTCTACCCTAGGTGTTAGAGTGGTACTGTCGGTCCCCGTATATCCAAGCCTAATCTGATTATCTATGGAAATAATACAAAAGGGCTAGCCAACAAAAAGAGTAATCAAGTCCTCAACTCATAATAGCCTATCTAAGGCCCAACTCTACAGACGTTGGTCTGTTATTCTCGCTATAAGGACCTACGCCTCTCAAGTCACATCAGAAAAATATACAGTAATCTATCAATCTTAAATAACACAGGTCGAGGGCATCACTAGCCTAGTCTAGACAAAGGCCTAACAATAATAGATAATCATGAATACAGTAAACAATCAGAGTACCACCATAGTATAGCAGATAACTAGTGTAACAACCATCAGTAGCTTCAACATGACAACAGATACTCTTTAAGCCCAGATGATTAGGAATGTAACCGGTAATCAACATACTAATCATAAGTATTCTCAACAACCATTACATATTCAAAACTACAGCAAATACTCGATATACTAATCTCAAGAAAACTCCTCATACATATATATGCATACAAGTATATACCACATTCACAGTCATAGTCCTCAGCATGTATCATCACTTAGTCACAAGCGAAGTACCACAAGCAAGGAAGGTAACACAGTACCAATCAAATACCCACTGGCCCTAAAATCAGATAAACAAAAGTCACAACACACATGGAATATCTAGCAATCTCCCCATATAATATTCATATTATCCACATGAAATTTACACATTCTAACTCATTCTAGAAGAAGGGAGGCCCTAGCCTACCTGTATGTCGCTCATGTGTATCTATGATTACTCTACCAGTGTCTTTCCCCTCTGAGTGATCTCAAAATATTGTCTAACTATCAAAAATGAAATCGCAACTTTAATATGGTCATTTTGACATTGAAATCATAGAAAATGGACTTAGGTCAGTTTTCTTCAATACGGTCATTTTGATATTAAAATCATAGAAAATGGGCAAAAAAGTGAGCACACAGCCAAATTCAGAAACAAAGACCATATAATATTCTCCATATTTCCCTAAGCATGTACCTCAACTTTGGTATCAATCCGAGTCTAAAACGATATAAAACAACCCAAAAATGGAAAATATTTGTTTTAATAAAAATTATATATGGCAACCAATTTGACCTCAATTTTCTCTCAAACCAAGCAATTTCAGAAAAATTCGTTAACACCACTGAGTCCACCTAAAAAACTCTTCAATTTAGACTAAAATTTCACTAAAAATCTATTCAAAATGACCAAGTTATTGCATTTTGAATTTTTTTTAAAACTAACATAAATATTAGCAAAAATAGCATTTTTACACCAAACGAAGCTCTATCAATCAATTTTGACATTTTCACGATGTGTGTCTTGCAAAAACATATAGAATAGACCAAAAATTCACCAAAATTTAACTCAAAATGGATAAGAAATCATATTGAATTTTTAAAAAATATATTCATTATACAGCAGCAAAATATTGAATTTTACCTCAAACGGCGTGTCAAAATCAATTTTCAATGCTCTCACGACGTTCTTCTCAGAAAAATACACAAGTTAACTTTAAGAATCACTTAAATGGATTAAAAATAAGCAATTTATCATTTTTTGAAATTGTTTTGTCCCTTTTGTTCGCGATTGGAGATTGGCTGAATTTATCCTTTTTTTTCTTTTTTTTAAAATTTTGTCATCTGTCACGTGGCACCCTCTAATTCGTCCATGTCATCGTGTCACTTTGATTTTTAGCAACCATTCAAATTTAATTTCGATGCTCTGACCTCATTTAGAGTTAGAAAAATATAAATCATATATGAAATCTAATTGAAAATGACATTCAAGACTCAACGGTATAGTCGAAATTCCCATCGGAGGATATTTTGATTCAATATGGGTCCCACATCCCAATACCAAAACCTACCGAGGGGGTCAAAATGCACTTGAAAGCCTTAAAAACCAAACAAAAAGTCATCCAAGACCAAACTCAATGTTTTGAAACTAATTGCGCTGTCAGAATTCTCATTTGAGCATGTTTATCAAGGATGTTGACTAAATTTAACTATTGATCTATTTCGGAGGCTAAATTGTAAATCTTGGTGGAAACTAACACCAAACATGTTTCTAGATTAATTTGGCTATGCCGGAGCTGATGGAACTGCTAGAATTCCATTCTGAGGTCATTTTCTTCGACTTTATTGCTAAACTCATTTTCAACTTTAATCCAATCTATATTATGAAAAATTACACATCTTTCAAACGAGCAATTAAACAATTGAACTGTCAGCACCAACGAGTCACAAATAATTCAGGGTCACTATTGTAGGCTCTAATAGATACAAAATACTTAGAGAGGTAGAAATGAGTTGAGAGTCATTACAAAAATAATCTTAAAGAAAAATTGGATCTGAATTCAAGGACTGAGGTGACTTTTTTGTCCAATTTTTTGGTTGAGAATAAATATTACAATATGGGTATTATTGAATTCATATTCTTATCTTTGTATTTGAACAGGTTTTGATCATCCAAAATCGTTATGAAAGGCTCAAATTCTAAAGTGATTGTTTAATTAATTGAGGCAAGTGGACTTTCAAAACATTGTAATTCTCGTCGAAGATCCAAATTTTCTTTCTTCTATATGTATTAAGGGGTAATAAATATTTTTCTATGAGGTGAATTATTCATCAAATGATTTAATAATATGATACGAGATAATAAAGTGACAATATGATTTGATGTGGTTTGTAACACTTGAATTGGAAAATACGATTGAATGATGTGAATCATATTGAGAGAAATTGTTGTGATTGTTGATTATGAGTAGATTTATTTGTGACTTTCATCTCATACTCATTCATGTTATATTGTGCATATTGCGTTAATTATGGATATTTATATGAGTGAGATAATAAATTGGGTCTGAGGTCCTTATCGATCGAAATGTGATGCCAAGGTCTTTGCTAACATTATTGTGATGTTGAGGTATTTGCTGACTATATTATGTCATGTCATGATTATGCCAAGATATTTGTTGGCGATATTATGATGCTGAGATTTTTACCAGCAATATTGAGTGATGTTGAGGTCTTTGTCGAAAATTATTGCATGAGCATTGCATGACTTTCTTGCATATCTATGTGTGGCATGATGTTATTCTTGTGATTGACAGTGTTATCACCTGTGAGTTGTGGTTTGTGCCTTTAAACTATGATTCATGAAAGTTGATTGTGTTGTGTATTATGAATTGCTAGATTGGGTTGATTTTCTATGCAGACTGTAGTTAAGGAGATGCGGCTGGGATGAGAGGAGTTTGTGTATTCTATTGGACTTGCTTTGTTTTGCTAGTTGGCCTGCTGAGTACTGTGTTGTTTTTGGTACTCATCCCTTGCTTCTACATTTATCTAGGTTACGAGCTCAGATTTTTGTGATGTTTTTTGCTCTCTTCTTATTCGAAGCTTCTTGTGGAAATTAGTGAGGTAGTTATTTGTCATCTCAACAATCCTTCTTTTCCTATTTATGATCTTGTTATACTTTAGAGACAACATCATTTAAGACTTGAATTATATTTTCAAATTTATTGTTATACATTAGAGGTTTTTGCATGTTCTATTAGATTTTGAGATTTTTAATTAAGTATAATTTGTTATCCGCTTATTAATTATTGTTAACTTGTCATCCTTATTTAAATTTCACATTTTATCATTATAGTTGAATATTAGGCCGACTTGTCTTGATGGATTAAGATGAGTTTTATCACATCCATCTTGGGTCATGGTACTTACCCTTCGCGAACACATTTGAAATGTCGCAAACGCGAAAGAGAACATCAAATACAACTGCATCATCAAAACACCAAACACAAAAATTTGTCGAGTAGATCCTCGAAATTCGTTGAGGGGGGGGGGGGGGGGGGGGGGGGGGGGGGGGGGGGGGGGGGGGGGGGGGGGGGGG
>JBCEWC010000843.1:0-37069 GCA_038996855.1 Solanum aculeatissimum | reverse complement strand
GATCCTTGAAATTTGTTCAACCCCCCCCCCCCCCCCCCCCCACAAAAAAAAAAAAACTGGACATACTACCTTACTAAATTTGATGTTTCAAACTTAATAGAATTGTTTAAATATGAGTTTGAGGTCTCATTGATCTGGAATTCATTTAAACACAATTAAATTAATTTCTGCTCAAAAGACCAAATCATCTTCGAAACCTCCCAAAATAAATCAAAACTCTACTTAGGCTTGAAGTCACGTTCTAATAAATCCAAAAGAATCGACGAAAATTCATTTCGAACATTCAAACTTTGAATGTTGACTAAAATCAATTCAAAGGCTAAAATTCTATAAACTTTTAACTTAAGACCTCAAATCCATAAAACAACTCTAAATCTAAAACCAACAACTCTCCTACATTAAAATTTATATTTTGAACCTGATAGAACTAACAAAATTTCATTCCAAGACTCGCAGCTCCAGTTGGTATCATAATTTATTTTTTCACAACCTTAAGACTTCAAAATTTTAAAACTTCCAAATTTCTCAACTTTTCATTCAAATAGCAAAATTGACTTCATAAATTGATCAAACACGACTTGAAGTAACTATCGAGAGGGATAAAATAATAATTTTCTAAAAATTTTCAAAAATGACATTCAAGATCAACACAACTATTCAAAATTATTTTAACTTGATTGGTTAGAATAAAATAAGGATATCGAATTGTATATCATTTTTACAATAAATAAAATTGTTATACCATTTTACATATCAAATTTCACAATATGAAAATTTATTTGATACGAATTACATACACTGAGAATCCAAACAAACACCATTTAGTGTATGAAATGTGTATAAACTGAATCCAACAAAATTAATTAAATAATAAAATTCACTGCGATAGAACCCCACATAAAAATACAAAATCAAAACACCTAAAACAAAATTGAAAACCACCTCGATTAAACTAATAAGGAACTAAAAAAATAGGAAAGGAGATTGAGTGAATGAGAGAGAGGGGTGGGGGTGCGTGGGGGGGGGGGGGGGTTACCAATGAACTCTTAAATTTTTGTCCACTTAATAAATAATAGGATATTTTAAAAACAGTTAATACTAAAAAATATAATCAGACTCCTTAGCGAATATTTCTCTTATTTTGATTCGTAGCTACATGCAAAGTTTAAGAACAAAATGAATGAGATTGAGCGAATGAGAGAGACAAGCGAGATCAGTGAGAGAGAGGAGATAGGCAAGAGAGATACAATTAATTTGTATATCTGATCGATAATTGTCTCACGAATATAATTGATTTGTATAAAAAGTTAGCTACTAAAATGAGGAGAGAGTCGAACTAGATTGAAAGAGGGAGGACATAGGTAAGTATGTTTGGGAGATAGAAGAGATGGAAGAAAGATATTTATAATTAATTTTATATTTGATCGATAATTATATAGCTGATAGATAATTGTATCACGAATAGTACAATTGATACAATTTATTTTATATTAATGAATATATTTTTTTCAAAAAATAGTGTATTTAATTAGTTGATGTAAATCAATTATATCAAGTATTTTAACTAATATAATTTTTGTATCGACGAATATAATTATATCAATAAATGCAATGGTGTCATTTATTGTAATTTGTAATAAATTATGTTCATATTCATGTGCATTTGTATAATTGTATTCATCTATTGCCCTATGTATTTTATTTATGTATTACCATGTGTTTACATTACTGTTTGTATTTATATCATTGATTGTTACCATTTGTATTATATTATTGACTGTTATCATTTGTATTTGTATTACAAAGAGAGTTGAAGAGTAAACGGAGAAAGAGAAGACCGAGAGAGGAAGGAGACGAACGAGAGTGCAGAGAGAGAAGAGAAGGAGGGGGAAGGAAGAGACGAGAGAAAAATATGCTATAAAACTCTAATTATAGCTATGAATCATAATATTTTTAACTATAATTGTGTGTAATTTTTCCTTGTTTCTATAATAAATATCCATATCTTCCTTCACTTGAATTAAGTCCAAATATGATAAAAAAAGAAAATCACACTCAAATAGAAAAATACAGTGAGAAAAATGTACTCATCAATTGGTTCCTAAATTCCGACCTTAACTATATCTCTAATAACTATAAATACGAAATAACCACACCCAAATATGAAAAAAATACTACCCAAAATAAATCTCATTTGCCATGAATTGTAACTAAAATTTTATTTTAGTAAATAGTAAAAAATATATTTATAACTGATAATATACAATCACATACTAATGATTGACATTATCGAGTCTTAAATACGTGCATGGTGTGATAAATATTTAATAAAAACACTTTTTTCATATCAAATACATCATTAATAAGTACATTTTTTAGAAGTTTCTACACCCCTACATATATATATAAAGGAGAGTGTAAATGTGAATACTCGTGATTTGTTCATATTTTATGACTGATAATATGGATTGATTTATATTTGATTCACTTTTAAACGATTGTATAACCAATCCCCCCGCCAATTGTTTTTGTTTTACTATAAAAATAAAACTATGAGACCAGACTTTTTTTTTTTAAAGATAAATGGATTGGGATGTCTATAATTAGGTTTAATTTGACATGAATTATTTAGTTTAGTAGTCCGATTTGATTAAAAGAACAAAATGAGTTATTTAGGAAAAAATCATATGTTTTTCTTTACTTTGAGAAATTTCATTCAAAATAGAAATATATTTAAATACTTTCATAATGACGAACTATATTTGACTCGATAATATAACTATTATCGATTAACAAATTTTACAAAGACCCGTTGGTATAACGAAGAACAAACTTAACAAATCAACAAAAGTAGAAGGATATTTTTATCCCTTCTTCCTAATATAAATATGAATAAAAGATATTTTTACAAAAAGAAAAATTCAAAAAATAAACATTCACATAATCAAGAATAACAAAGTTGTCCATTTTTTTTTAATAGATTTATCAAAAAAATGTGAAAAGATTGTGCAATAATCTATCTATATATATATATATATATATATATATACTATATTAAAAGTGTGAAGATCCTTAAAAATATTGTTTGAACTTTTTGTCCTTCATTAAAAGATTTTGCTTTAGATAAAATCGTTTTTTCACCATTTTTCTTTAATTATATTTATAATATTGACTTTTAAAATATATGGAACGAAGTAATAAAATAAAGACTTCTAGTCGTGAAAAGACTCTTAAATCTTCCTTATTTGATAAACTTCTACGCCTTCCTTATTTGAATCAAGAAAATACCTTACAGTCGCTAAGCAAAATTCTAATTTATCATGAGTTCTAATTAATGATAGAATCTCTACATATTGGACCTTTATAAATAAATAATTATCAAAATTACTTTTGTAGTGAATTATTTATCTTTTTATAAGTTCACAATTAAATTTAATTTTTCTCGCTTTGATCACGCGTAAAGCGTATATAACAAGATTAGTACTATATTAAAAGTGTGAAAGCCCTAGAAATGTTGTTTGAATTTTTTGTCATTCATTAAAAGACTCTGCTTTAATTAGATAAAATTATTTTTTCACTATTTTTCTTTAAATTATCATTTAATTATATTTATAATATTAACTTTTAAAATATATGGAAAGAATTGATAAAATAAGGACTTCTAGCCGTGGAAAGACTCCTTAATTTTTCTTATTTAATAGACTTCTACTTCTTCCTCATTTGAATCAAGAAAATACTCTGTAGTCGCTAAGGAAAATTCTAATTTACCATGGGGTCTAATTAGTATTTACCATGAGTACTAATTAGTGATATAATCTCTATATATATGACCTTTATAAATAAATAATTTATCAAAATTATTTTTGTAGTAAGATATTTATCTTTTTATAAGCTCATAATTAAATTAAATTTTTATCATTTTGATCACGCGCAAAATGCATATAACAAGACTAGTATCATTATTTATGTATAAGACTAACGAAATCAAGAATAAATATAATTATGATCGTTATTAATAGGGCAAGAATAAAGAAACAAAACTAGGTTACTAACTAAGCAAATTTACACCTACAAAAACTACGGGTAGATAAAATAAAATTGGGCTCAATGTATCAAGAAAAAGATTTATGAAACATTTTTTTTATTAAAAATAAAATCATTAATAAACTTTTTAGGAATATTTTATTAAGAGCTTGTTTGAAAAGTCATCATGTATTAATTTTTGTATAATTGAGTGTAGTTACACTCTTTGACCCATTCAGATCTTTGGTAGTCCAAGTAATTACTTTGAGGTAAAGAATTGATGTAATTACACCATGCAATTACACGAAACTTTTTAAAATTCTTTTCTTCCTTTTATTTGTATTTTTTGTTTTATTTACTTTTTATTTTTATTATTCTAATATTTTAAAAATATTTATTTATTATTTATATTTTATTTCATTCTCATTCTCAACTTTTACTTCTTCATTTGATTCTATATATTTTTTTATATTATTTATTTTAGTTTATTTTTTTAATTAGCATAATTTTGTTAGCATACTAATTTTTAAACTAAAGTTCATTGTTGAATAATATTATAATGTTACATTTTCCTTTTCTTTAATATTACTAACATTCATAATATTAATATTGTTGTCAAACATGCATTTTCTGATGTTCATTGAAATTTTGTACTTTTTTATTTTTATGATTAATTTAATTAAAATATACTAATTTTAAAAATATAAATAATTTTTTAATAATATTAGGTAAGAACATACGTTTACTAATTAGTATATTTTTAAAAGACAACATATATCTTAAGTACACTAATTCTAATAATTACACTAATTTTAATTATCATATGACTTTTCAAACATACCCTAATTCAACATTTTTGTCTAGGGTCTCCCCTTTTTAGTAGTGCGATGATTATCAAATTTGCTTCCTCTTGAAAAATATTTATTGCTTCAGAGAAAGTTGACGTCAACAAGGCTACTTCGTCAACTGTACTTGTATCATGTATAACTTGTATATGTGTTCTCCGTTTAAAAAAGAATGACCTGATTTGATTTGACACAAAATTTAAAAAAATAAAAAAGATTTTTTAATCTTATAGTGCTAAATTATATTAATATTAAATGTATCAAAATGTCCTTTAATCATGTGGCGTTAAGCATGCGACGTGGAAAGTTAAAATTTTACAAAAAAAAAATCATTCTTTTTTAAATAGATAAAAAAAATTACTCTTTTTTAAATGAATTTTGTTGAACTACACTTTCTCTGGACAAGATGTATTCCAATTGATAGTCCATTGTAGTTATAGTATTATACACAATGGATACATCCAGGAATTTCAATGCTTTTTTCAACTCCATATACACTTTCACATCTATGTCACTGTATATCTGTAGACATATACCTCCATTTTTGACAACGTAATTGATTTATATTGTTTTACAAGTATTATTGATATCTAGATGTGCATTAAGATTTACAACCTATATTAATAATTGACATAACAATTTTCATGTTCTATTTGATCATAATATCAAATTAAAATAGCTATGCTTGGTCTTAAGCATTGAAGAAGTAATCTTCAATAGATAATTTATATTTACACGGGACGATTTTCACTACTGAGAACTTTGTTTTATTTTTATGTAATTTTAAAAAAAAAGCGTAATTCTACTGAATTAAATAAATTCAATTAAAAAATAAAATTTTATATCACGTTATGTCAATTAATTAAATTATTGTATATACGAAGCAACAATGCAAATACAAAAACTAGTAGTAGTAGTTGTTTTCTGCAAGTGTTTAGAAGGGCCGAACTTGGCGTTGGGCCTGCAATATTTTTGTTTTCAACCTAAAAGTGGCTTTCCCGCTCAAGCCACCCCTTCTTACTATTTTCTTGCCATATTTTCCGTAAAAAGATAGTTTATCATTCGTATGCACATAATTGTTACTTTCCAAAGTTTTCAGGAGATCAAACACAAAGAGAAATGCAGAGAGAGTACCATTACTACTGCTGTTACTTGAGGACTAGGGTTGTTAGACTAGTTCAAAATGGATTCCCCTGAACCTTCATCAAAGATCACCGCACCCAGCAACCCTTCTTCTTCTTCAGAACCTGTATCCGCCCAAGTAAAATTCAGGATATATGCATTTTACATTTTCTGTCAATTTTTTGTTTGATTTAATGGGTGGTTATTGGATCTTTAGTCTGATCTTTTTTGTTGATTTTGTTGGGTTTCTGATTGCTTGGTGTACTAGGTCTTCGTGAAGGTGCAATTGGGTTGAGGGATTTTTTTCTCAATTTTTGTTGGCATTTTTAGGATTTTAGGATATTTGGGTTTCGTGTTAAGTTGAGATTAACTGCAAGTAACTTTCAAGAGGAGTGGTGGTATTCTGATGAAATTTGTTGAATTAATGTCTCAGCTGTAGTTCTTTTTTTTTCCTTCAGAATTTTGTTGGATTGTTTATTGCTTTTGGTTTAATTTCAAGAGGGTAGAAGCCTTTTGCATAAGTTGTTGTATTGTGAGGTTTGGGGTTTAGTATTTTTGTAAAAAAAATATTAGGTAACTCATTTAGTTTCCGATAATTTGGTTTAATGAGATTTTGTTAAGTTGAAGTAGGATGCTTAGTAATTTGAAGTGGCTAGTGTTTGGGATTGAGGTTATCCATTTCCTTTGGGTTTCTAGGTCTTGTAGGAGGAAGCAAAGATTGTATATGCTAGAGTTTACATTCTGGCTATTGGATTTGATTGATTGTTAAGTTTGGATCAAAGACCATTCTCCGTCTTTTTGGATTATCTTGTTCAATGGAGTTTCATAAAGGTAAGGTTTTGCATGCTGTGATTTCAGTTGGTTTGAATTTTGGGTTGGTATATTTTTCTATCCAATCTTGTTGAATTTAGAGGTCTGGGCATAAATGATTGATTCTAATGATGGAATTTTTGATTCATTGTAGTTTCTGGGGTTTGATTACTGCTTTTCTTTGAGGGTGATTATCTAACCTTTTGGGTTTACTGAAAAGTTAAAGGACAAGCTATAATATTGTAGCAGCAATTGTTTTAGGCATAGTTTATCGATGGATAAAATTGAGAAAGGAACATGTGTGCATCCTGTTTTTTTTTAAGATGTGTTTCTGCTTTAAGAAATTTTGCTGGAAATTGTAGTTTGATGTTATGCTTGGTCCCTGTATTCTGCTATTGAAAATGAAAGATATTTTCGATTCAGTTATGATCTTGTTGTCTATTCATGTTTTTCTATTTCTGCTTCAGCCAATGGTTTGATATTACTCCCCCTTTTTCATTTAGTTTGTCTTTGTTGCTATTTGGATAGTTAGAGAATATTCTCTTTGACCATAATTTTTTCAAATACTTTCTAAATATTTTTAATAGTTAACTATTGTTACTAATACTACATTTTAGGTAATTTCTAAATATGTAAATTTTATTTGAAAAAAGATTGAAGATTCACCGAACATTAGTTAGTTTGACTTTCGTACTCCGAATCCAGTCAAACAAATTGAAACAGAGGAAGCAGTGTATTTACTTATCACACCCTTGTCGCAAATCGCAATCACTCGAAATTTTTCTTTGATTTACTTTGTATTTTCTTTGAAGCTCTTTATCGAACCCTGAATTGTTGTCAACTTGAATCAGTTTCTGGATTAAGGGTGTGTGTTGGTTGCTCTAAGGAATGAGTTTTTTCCTCCTTCAATTTATTTCTCTTTTTTATTTTGGTTTCAGGATTCACCTGTCTTCAATTATATCAGCAACCTCTCTCCTATACAACCTGTCAAGGGCGCTCCAGTTGTGCAAGATTTCTCAGGGCTGAATTCTCCCCCTCTTCCGTTTACCTCGCCTCGAATTAATGCACACAGTCGATCGAGCTTTTTGAAAAGGTGTTATAAAATTGTCTTTAAGAGTCTTCTTAGCTGTAATGTTGATAAAAATATGCTATTCATTCCCATCAGGCAAAAACTAACTATTTCAAAACCTTAAAACATATCTCAGGAGCCAGTTTCCTAAACTATCCATTGAAACGTTTTCTGGGAAGAATGAGGATTATAACAGTGCTGTCACAGATTCAGATGGCACTGGAGTATCTGTTTCTCCACTGAGCAGTGGACTAAGCCCTTTTGTTCAGAAAATATCTGACAATAACATCTCTGTGCCTGAGCAAACTGGGAGTCCCATAAGATGTGTAGATGAATTCTTAGTTGATGTTTCAAACTCAGAGTCTGGTAATCCGTCAAATTCAAATAATACCATTCCAAAAGTAGCTGATACTATTCCTCAATCTCCTAATAGTGCAGAAGATTCAAATGTATCTGTTGCTTACATTGCAAGTAAAGATGAAAGAAAAGATGAGATTCCGGAAGATGCAGCCTGTGTTGTTGTAGAGCAAGCTGAAGAGGACAATAAGGGAAAGTCCTCTTCCATTCAGAAAGATATTGGGGTTTACAGTACCAATACTGACCTTGATCTGCCATCTCCCGCTTTATGCACTAAGATTGTTCCCGGCTTGCCTGATCATAGTTCGTCACATTATTATTATGGTGACCGACACATGGCTTCGGTAATACTGTTTCTTTCTATTTGATTTTGGCAGGAACTCATGTTATATGAACTATCTATGTCATTTGAATTTTTTTTGAATTGCAGCTTTCAAGGGCTGATCACCCTATGTTGGAGGAGGCTTCTAATATATCAATCAAATCATTGGAGACTGCACATGATTGCAGAGATGATAGTGATAAGATTAGCACAATGTCGGTTGCAACAGATGAAAGCATTGTGCGGCATGACTCTCAAATTAAGGTGTGATGTTCATATCTTGATGCTATAGCCCAAATTTGAACCAACATCGGTAATCATGCAAATTTAGTTAGATATGGGAAGTTGAGTAATATACTCCCTCTATTCCATATTAATTGAATTTGTGAGGCAATGCACATATATTAAGAAAAACATTCAAGGACATAATTTGAACCATAACTTCCACTATTGTCCCTTGTGAAATCATAGATACAACTTTGTAAGTAGTGTAATTTACTTTTAGAAAGCATAAAACTTCAATAAATGAAAGGGCAAATATGAAATATTTTTCAAACATCCATCTTGAATTTTGAAAAATTCAATTGAACAATGAAAAAAGCCTAAAAAATTCAATTAATATGGAATAGAGAGAGTACTTCTTCTCGCAACTCGCAATGTTTTCATGTCCTTCTGTCAACATGCTTGCTTGATGTTTTAAATGGTCATTGGCCCATACCAAAATCCTCAGTCAATAACTTGTCTTTTCAACCTATGTTCAGTTTATTTGAGCTTTGTAAGTCAGTCTGTTTTACTACAACTCACTTCAACATCAATATTCTTGTTATCATTGTCTCAAAAGATGAAATAAGACATGTTGATTATACTAATGAATTGAAGTTTAAAATCTTGAAGAAGTTTATATATGTTAGAATAGGAATAAGAATATATAATCCTATTTAGAATTTGAATAGGAATAGTATGTTGTTTCCTATTTGTACTTGGATTATATTGTAGTGTCTATAAATAGGGTCTCTATGTAGTAATGTAAATAAAGAATTCAATAATATTCTTCTCCAATATTTTTCACATGGTATCAGAGCTTCTATGATCTTAGTAGAAAATCAAAGAGCTTCCGCTGCAGGCGGGCGGCTATGACCCATATATGTTGTTCGTCTGGCCAATGATTATGTTAGCAAAAAAATTAGGTCACAGTGTATCTTTTTGGTGACTATTTTCTCATATCTAATTGCGTAGCACCGTGCATCTTTTCGGTGACTACTTTCTCATATTTAATTTATGTAGCACCATGCCATCCTTTTGGTGACTACTGTTTCATATTTAATTTATGTAGTATCGTGCCATCTTTCTGGTGACTACTTTCTTATTTGTGTTGGGCCGTGCCATCATTCCGACCTTATCCATACAATTTCTCTTTTTCAGTAGGATCGTGTCGTTAATACGACCCTACTTATATAATTTCTATTTTCCAGGAGGGTTATGCCATCATTCCAACCCTACCCATATAATTCTCTTTCTTGGTAGGGTTGTGTCATCATTTTGACCCTACTCATATTAATTTATTTCTCAGATTTTGACCACTTTTAGTCATCAAATCTAATAATCTGGCGCATGAGCATTTTCCAATTTTATGGTGACTTACAAGTTTAAGGTCTACTCATCTCTTGATTACAAGATGATCCGTATATTTTATACCAGACTTAAATATTTGGGTTGGATTATAGTGATATTTTCTCTCCCGGTGCTAAAATAGCATATGTCCCTTTTTTCTAACTGTGGTTGCCATTATCCATTAGCCTCTTTAATTAGTTGGACATTAAGAATGTTTTTCTCTACAATAATCTCGAGGAAGAAGTCTATATAGAAACACCACTTGATTTTTTGCTCAGGGAGAGTCTTGACAGCCTTATATGTCGATAACAGTCTTCTCATGCTTGGTTTGGGAAGTTCAACACTGTAATTCAGTATTTCATGAGAAGACTAAGCACATTGAGATTGGCTGACAATTTTTTGAGGCGGGTGATCAACTTGCAGATATCTCACCAAGCCCCTCATCGGTTCTCGTATTAATTACATTTGTAATAAGCTAGGTACATATGATTGTATGCACTAGCTTGAGAGAGAGTGTTAGAATAGGAATATATAATCCTATTTAGAATTGGAATAGGAATAGTATGTTGTTTCCTATTTGTACTTGGATTATATTGTAGTGTCTATAAATAAGGTCTCTATGTAGTAATGGAAATAAACAATTCAATAATATTCTTCTTCAATATTTCTCACTATTTATATTTGATGATCGAGAAATCCTTCATGAGTTAGCTTGCCCAACTTCAGTTGATCCACACGTTAAACTTGAGAGTGTATGGTTCCCACTGTTTTCCTCAATCCCACCTAAGTACCATCTCTACTTGAATGCACTTCCATTTAAATGAAGTAAAAAGCTTCAGCTCGTTACACCCTTGCCATCTAAACTCGAGACCTGATCTAGGATAGAGGAAACATTTACTTTTTCCCTTCTATCTGGAATGTTTTGACTCCATAGCCAAGGTTAAGCCGACATGCTAAAACTAAAATATTTTGGTATTGCAGAATCTGATGATATCTATCCTTTGCCTTTATTCTTGTTTTACCAGGGCCATTGAATGGTAATTTCCAATGAGTATGAAGTCTGGCCTAAGATATTGATGAACTTTTGTTGGTCAAGGCTACTTCGTGCCATGTTTCCATTTTTTTTCCTGATAACTATCTGAGAAATCCCCGTGGACTAGTGGCACAAGATTTGAAGCTCAGTGGATAATAGGCCCATCTCTATGTTCTTCTCCATTTAAATACATGGCTTTTGTCTACGATAGGGTTTGAACCCGTGGCTTGTCCTTAACCCGCACAACACGTCTCTCTTCTACTAGACCAAAGCCATGGGGGCCTCTCCATTTTCTCGTTCCTCATATGCCATCCAGTTGGCTTGTAATATCACCTATATGACTGAATAATTTGACTGTTGTTGCTGCTAACAAGGAAAAACACATGCATCCTCATTTCATTGTCTGTAAGCATGCGTTTGAAGCCATGAAATTGGTTTCTAAAAAATGCTGCTAGTCCATGTTTAACTTTCTTGAGTCGGTGACTATATTTAAAAGGCAAGCACAGAAAATCACTCTTGCTTTCAGAAAAAGTAGAATAAGGAACTTAACAATCTTGATTACATTATTGCATTTTATCATGATAAATGAACACCATATAGTTCTGGCCTAATTGGTTAGAAAAAAATGCAGGCTGGTCAACATCAAAGCGGAATAAGTAGGCGTTGTCTCCAATTTGAAGATGCTCAACAGAAGATGGCACCAGCTAGCTCAAATTCACATAATGCTTCAAGTATTGTGAGCTATTCAATACCACCAGTCACTCCTGCTGTGATAGAGATTGTAGAACCAGTTTCATCAAATAGATCATCCACTGCAACCAATAGGCCATTGACCCAATTGACATCTTCCTCTGTTAATTCTGAAGCCCTTACTCTGAAAGTACCCAAGCCATCTGGTATTGGTTTGCACTTAAATAGTATAGTTAATGGTATGGAAGCTGGTTCTGGTGCAACTGTAAGCGTGAAATCAACTGAGAGGGGTAACCTGAGCATACGCGGGAAGAAGTTGACATCCATGATGAGCTGTCACCCTTCTAAGAACTTGAAGAATTGCTTGATATCTTCGAATGTGGTTGGGAGCAATTTGACAAGTGGTGACAATGTCGGTAAACACGAAAGTTATGTGTCAAATGCAGAAAGTGTTGCAGCTTCTTTGTCTCTGAATGATGCAAAACCTTTAAATGACACTGTGCTCTTGAAGTCAACAGAGCATACTCCAAGTCACAAAAGGAAGTTTAACTCTGAACGCATCGACAGCCCTATGGATTACAATCAGTCAAGCCCCAAAAACAAAAGGCAAGTGTGTTATCTCTTGAAACTAGATAGCTTAATTTGTCTGCGTACTTTTTACAGAATTGCATGTTTGTGTAATTTAGGAAGAAAACCTCAGATGGAAATGATGGTGATGGGTGCAAACGCTGCAATTGTAAGAAGACCAAGTGCTTGAAACTGTAAGTTTGAAATATTTGCGTCACTGATCTTCAACATATGTTACATATCTACTGATTTTTTTGTTTATATTCAGTTATTGTGATTGCTTTGCTGCTGGAGTATATTGTGTGGACTCTTGCACTTGCCAAGGTTGCTTCAACAGACCTGACTATGAAGACACTGTTCTTGATGTGCGACAGCAAATCCAGTCACGGAATCCCCTGGCATTTGCTCCAAAAATTGTGCAGCATTCAACTAGTTCCCCTGCAAATGGGGTATTCAACTCTTCTGAAAGTTTCTTTTATTTAGGAAGTTCAATCTCCTGATAATTGACATAACCAATTGCAATATTTCAGGAGGATGGAGCAAGTTTTACACCCTCTTCTGCAAGGCACAAAAGAGGGTGCAACTGCAAGAAGTCAATGTGTTTGAAAAAGTACTGTGAGTGCTATCAGGTACATTTTTCTTGGATACCATGCAATTGCAAATGCTCTGGTTTTTCTCAATTACCTGAATAAGCCCTGTTCCTTCTGTCTTAATAGGCTAATGTTGGATGTTCCAGTGGATGCCGTTGTGAAGGATGTAAAAATGTCTATGGTCCAAAGGAAGGTATCAGCACTTTCCTGTTAACTCTGGAGCTAAAATGTCTTTTTTATTAGAAAAGAACAGCTTAGCATCTTAAGCCGAATATTATTTTGCCTATTGTTTTGACTTTTTGCTACCAATACTTTTTTTGATGGTTCTTTGTATGTATTGCGGTGTAGGGTTTCCTATTAAGTACATGAAATCACTTTGTATGTATTCAAATATTCCACTTACTAGTCTTTTTTTCTTGCTCCAACTTCGATCATGAAGAAGTTGGAAAAGATTCAAAGAAATTTTCTATGGGATGCGATAGATGGGGCTAGAAAGTTTCATTTCATGCAGTGGGAGACTGTTACATCTCCCAAAAAATGGGGAGGCCTTGGAATTAAAGATTTAAAGGTCTTTAACATAGCTTTATTTGGGTAAATGGCTATGGATGTTCTGTTTGGAGACAAACTTTGTGGAGGGGGTTAATGAAGGATAAATATGGAATTTTGGAAGGAGGGTGGAGAACTAGAGACATTGCTTTGTCTTTCCGGTGTGGTTTGTGGAGGAATATATTGAAGGGATGGGATGTGTTCTTGGTAGGGATGGCAATGGGGCGGGGGGGGGGGTGGAGTGGGTATGGGTCGGGTTTAGAGCTATGCGGGGCGGGGAGGGTACGGGTCGGGTTTAGAGCTATGCGGGGAGGGGAGGGTACGGGTCGGATTTAGAGCTATGCGGGGCGGGGTAGGTTTAAAGTTATGTGGACGGGTGCGGAGCGGGTTTAAAGTTATGTGGGGTGGGGCGGGTGCGGGTTGAAGTAACTATTTTTAAAAATAATGCGGGGTGGGGCGGGTGGCGGGTTTAAAAAATCAAATAGGAATTCAAAAAGAATTAAATCTTTGTAATTAGTAAAAATCAAAGATATAAACTTTTTATATTAAATATTGACTTTAATTTATTTTTTTCAAATAATTTAAACTAAACATGTCCGGTAAATTGTTAGATGTTAAAATGCTAATTAGAAATTTTTAATTAACAATTAAGAAACAATTGTTGAAATGTCAACTAAAAATAGTTAACCAGTTGTTGAGATGTTAATTAGCAAAAGATTAAAAAAAATACGAATTTTTATTTTTCATATTAAATTCAATTAAAAATTAAAAGAACTTAAAAATCTAAGCGGCGCTGGGCGGGGTGGGGCGGGTTGAAAATGAAAAAAGTCATCATGCGGGGCAGGACGATTTAAAAAATTTGTGGGTTGAGCTCAGCCCGCCCCCGCCCCATTGCCATCCCTAGTTCTTGGGAAATATCTCATTCAAGGTCAGAGATGGTGCAGGGTTAGTTTTTGCGGAAATAGATGGTGCAGGGATGACACTTCAAAAGATGAGTTCCACAATTTGATTATTGGGAAGTAGGTGAGCTCCAAAGATTGCTAGTCTTATTACATAGTCAAGGCAACCCGATTGATAAGCTTGATGCATGTTGGTTGAAATTGGGGAATGATGGTGTGTTTTCTGTAAAAACTTTCTATGAGAATCTATCGGTAGGAAGGAGCAAGTGCTTCCATGTAATGCAAGATAGATCCCAAAGGCACCAAGGTAGGTGAGCTTTTTCACTTGGTTAGCCATAAGAGGTGCTATTTTGATAACTGACAATTTGAGAAAGCAGAAGGTTGTATGCATCAGTTGGTGTTACATGTGTAATGAGGCGGTCGAGAATGTGGATCATCTTTTCCTACATCGCTGTTTGATGATGAGATCATGGTGGATATGTTTAGGTGGTTTGGCACTCCATGGGTGATGGAGGAGAAAAAGAAGATGAAGGGCATGAATTATGGTGCCACTTGCATTAATGTGTGTTGTCTGGGGAGAGAGGAATAGAAGAGCTATTAAATGGGGAGTCGAGTTTCTCTCCGTTATGAAATAGCCTTCGTTCCTTTATTTTATTTTGGTGCATTCAAAAAGTCCCCTATTGTATAGATGATTGAGTGGAGTTTGTAGAGAATCAGTTGATTGTATAGATTCTTTACCTTTTGGTATACCACTTGTATATGGTTGTTTTATGGTCTTGTTAAATATGTTTAACTTGCCAAAAAGAAAAGAAGACTTTTTGGGATAAATTTTAGGATTATAGTGACAAATATGTAATGGTTAGGGTAAGAGTGCAACATTTAATATGTGTAATACCTCTCAAAACGCTTTAGAATGACCTTATGAAAGATGTCTTGCATAACGCATCATTCGTACTCTTTTTGGCAAATTTGAGGTCAGATTATTGATTAGGAGGCAAGATTGTGTGGAAAAGTGGTCTGGTTTGAATTTTAGGTCAATTGTATCAAAAAATAATTTTTCATAAAATTTTGCATTTCTAGATGCATCTGTGATCTCTCCGTGACGCGGAGAGGATTCATTTCAGTATAAAAGTGACTTGAACTCATTCCAGGGAAAATGGGGGGGAAATTGAACTTAGCGCGAAAATAACCTATGCGGGAACAAGTTTGCGTTGCGCCTGTGTTCCAGGATAGTTTAAATTTTTTCAAACAATTTCAGTTTTAAGTATAACCGCCTTGGACTTTTTCCTAACTGCCATTAAATGAATTTGGACGGTTTTTATGACCAAAATCCACTTTATAAATAACCCTTAACCCCCAAATTGACCCCATTTTTCATCAATTAATTCATTACAAGAATTCTCTCTCTAGAAAACTACTCTCAAAAGCTTTCTTCTCCATCAAACAAAGACTCCATTGAAGACCAACTCAAACTCTCCATTTCTCTTTAAATTCTAAGGCTATTATCAAAGGTATGTGAGCTTTCATCCATAGAATCCTTTCATCTATGGAGCTCCTCTCAAATACTCGACTTTTACCTAATTCCAATTATGCAAATTGTATAGGTCTTTTCAACTTCTACTCATTTTCTTCAATTATGATTGAGATTATGTCTATGGATCGATTTTAATGCGAATTCATGTCAATTGCTTAAAAGTATGTTTTTTCCATGAATTCTCTCAAATCAAGTTAGGACTCATGATTTTCTAATGGGTCTTGTTCAATTCTCATCCAATTGCATGAATTATTATTTAATTATGATCTATTTACTTAATTAAGCATGGAGTATTGTCAAATTGTATAATTTTACATGATTTTGGTTCAATTGACCATGAAACCACCCATGTTATGCCTAATTTCCTATGACTAAACTATGATTTCATAAATATGATTCTAAGTATGAATGTATAATGTGATGATGGTGATAAAGATGGTAAAGGTGATCTAAGACCCTAATGTTGATGAAATAATTATAAGATGGGGAGTATACCCACACTATATGCAAAGTTATGTAAATAGACTATTCCTATGATATGCTATGTTCTCATGAGGTTATGATACCTATTTTACAAACTATGAAAGTATGATTATGATGATGTCTATATAATGCATGATTATGTATTCTGTGGGATATAACTTAGCATCGAGAGGGTCTTGGTAGATTCCATTGCCCCATAACTATGTGCCACCGTAGGGTTATGATCATGTGCCTATAAGGCTAGCTAATAGATCCATATAGCTTCATGATATGACACTCACCGTGCTAGGATTGAGCCTAAAGGGTGGGGTCTTTACACATACTTGTGACATTCACCATGCTAGGATAGAGCTCACAGGGTGGGGTCTTTATGTACATGTGATTCTCGCCGTGTTAGGATAGAGCCTATAGGGTGAGGGTCAGGTCTACCTTGGCAAAGTAGACTCCTCTTTTGCTCGGTGTAGAGGGAACATCGGGATTCGATGTAATAGTCCGCATGGTCTTATTGTCAGTTAAGGTTCTATTCCCACATATGTATGTCTACTAGGTTATGAAATGTTTTATGATGCTTCCTTCCATGATTTTAAAGATGCATTAATCATTCATATCTTGTCCTTACTCTATTGACATGTCAGATGTCTATGCATATTGCTATTTCGTGCGATGTTCATTGGTGCAGTGCATGCTTACATACTTAGTACATTCCAATGTACTAACGCATGCTCTTGCCTACATAATATCACCATGTAGGGACGAATGACGATTCTACATCTCACTATTGTGGTTAGCTTTTGGACGTTTCTAGTAAAAATTTGGTGAATTCCCATGCTTCGGGGACAAGCCCTTACTCTTATACTTTCTATCTTGAGGGTGAGCTAGTAGCATGTTCTAGACCCCGCCAAGATCTATGATGTAGAGCCATGTTTGGACCTATGTTGATGTAATTCCCTTTAATGGGAAATGTTGACTCCTATGTTTAGCTTGTTTGAAACTATGTTTCTGCTTGCTTACTCTTGTGATTGCTTATTTACCTTATGTATGCTTATGATATGAACAAGAGACTTGGATGGGATGCCTTCGGGTGTCACATTCGCCATGTCACAACTTGGCCCTAGGTTCAGGTCGTGATAATGTGTGAGTTTGAACATATGCCATGGGTTTAAATCATGTCGTGGACGAAAACCTAGTATTTAAGTGGTGAAGGGTGGAGGAGGGGGCCACTTCCACTGAGTTTCAAATTGTATGTCACTGGCCCTCGGGGATTTCTTGGTCATAAAAATTTTTACTGATAAGTACTAAGTCTATTTGTTACTAGAACATATTATAGGGAAGAATCTATTTTCTATCACAATATAATGCTGTGAGGTTTCTTAGATGACTAAAGACTTGCAGACAATTCTAAATTAATTGTTTTGATGTGCTTGCCTCACTGTAAATGTGGTTAATTGTAAAAAATATCCATAGTAGTTGGCCAATCTTTATATAAAATATGTTTTAATGTACCTGTCTCATAGATAGCAAGTGGTCAGCTTACAATTATGATTTTATGTGTGGAAAACAACATATGTTGCTTTAAGCTTCCCAAAGATAGAGAATACCAAATGCTTGGGGTTGGCGTAAGCAAAAGGTCTTGCCTTTCTAATCAGTGCAAGCCCCCAGGTTTAAGTTAAGTCTGACTATATACGCCTAAGCAAAGTCGCTCTTTTGTTTGTTCAGTCTATGTGAACTATGCTGCACTATGCATGATAATGAAAACAGTGTGTTGTAAGAAAAGAAGTGAGTATATTATCTTTATCAAAAATAAAGTGAGCATATTACGAGTGACACAAATATGCTAGCCAAACATGGTCTCCATTATTTTTTCTTTTCTCTTTGCTAGTGAGAACTATGAAATGCATATCCTAACATCTTGTGTCCATGCACTTTATACAATTAAGTCTTAAGAGATCATTTTGAATTTTAAATAACTCCATCCATCAGGAAACACGTGCAAACCTATTCCTAGATAAGTCGGTGTCATAACTATGATCAACTTGGTGAAAATAATGACAAAATTGAGACAGTTCTTTGGTAACTTCTGTAATGAAGTCAAGTCTTAGTTAGAGTTCTTGCTGATATGAATTATTACATCATGAACATGACGTAACTAAAGTTGGAGCGATTGTAGACAAGGCCTCGGGTGCCACCTTTTCTCCTCATCTCTCGTTTCTAACCATGAATGTGCATTATTGGTTTTTCGTATCAAGCCTGGTTTGGAAAGGGTGAGAATAGCATGCTAACTAAATAAGGGGAAAATTTTCTTGTAAAACATGTGTTGAGAGAGCAAATTTGGATGATTGGGCAAGGGCTGCACTTCTCGTCACCTCTACAAGGAGAGATAATAGCTTTTCAATCAAACTAAACAAGAGAATTTTTATTACTCTTTATGTTAAGAGTTGGGTGACTATCTCAGCTAAAAGTTTAGTTTGTTAGGGAGAACAAACCTTTATTTTCTTAATTCAGCACATCCCCTCACGTGTTGGCCCTAATCATTTTCATCGGTCAAGCATGTGGAAATTCTCTTTGATAATGGGTGGTAGTAAGATTCGAACAAGGACCTCTGTCTACTTTGTTACCATGTTGAAATTGTGTGACCATCTCATCTAAAAGCTTAAGCTTCTTCAACTCCCTACATTTCTCTTTCTATTATTTCTGGCGATGTATGTGCATGCTGAACTATTATCCTGTTTAAGAGCTGTCCTGTGGTAAAAATGTGCTTGCTTTTCTCATACAATCTAATTATTTATAGCCATTCATGTACTATTTGCTCTAGATTCCTTTGTTCTCAAGGTTGAGGGGGCTACCTTTCTAGGTTCCTATAGAATTCTTTGGGAGTTCTCTTTTCTTTTCAACCCCCAAAAATGAGTTGTTAAGCATTTAAAAGTGTCGAGGCACTTTCCTTGTTCAGACTAAACAAGAGAAGAAGAATTCTTATACTAATGAAACATAGTGTTATTGCTTCAACATTCTCCATGGTGACACTGTTTCACATCACTGTGATATGATCAAGTATTAGCTCTTGATGAGCTGCCTAGTATTTTCTTTTCTTGATCATTATGCTGTGCATTCTTTTTCTTTCTGTTCTCTAATGTTTTCTTTTTCCCTCTTTGTTTTTTTACCTTTCTTGTTTAGAATGCGGTAAAGATTTGGTGAATAAACACTGCATCACTGAAAGATTGGTGGAGAGGTCAGTTGAGGAAGAGGTGGAAATGATGACAGCTACAAGTGGGTTATTGCAAAGTGATCCAAGAAATGAATGCAACTTAACTCCCTTGACACCTTCATTCCAGTCCTCAAAGTAAGATCATTGTGACTTCTGTTGTTCCATCAGTTTATATCATGAGTACTTCATATTCTTCTCATTTCTACTACTGAAAAAATGATTTACTTATTTTCCCTCTTACTATTGATATCTCTATGCAACATTAGCTGTGGGAATGCATCAAAACCTTGGTTCACTTCCGGAAGATACCTTTCTTCACCTGAATCTGGCCAAGCTAATACAGCAGCATATGGACTGTCCCCAGGATCTCCTAGAAGTTCTAAAAATCATGACATAGATCAGGAAACTACTGGTGGTATTTTGGATCTTGTTACCTTTGATCAGGAGTTTAGTTATGGCAATGCAAAGTTAGCAAATGGAATCTCACCAGGGTTTCATGTGACTGGCAATATGGATGACCTTTTGGGGCTGCCAAAGTCACAAGATTGGGCAAGTAACTCAGGTGGTCAACTGATTCCTCAAACTGTCCATTTCCAGTCCACACATCCACTAAGCTGGCGTAACTTACCTATGAACCCTATGACCCAGTTTGACGGGAGTGAAATGAACACTATGGAATTACAAGACTCTGATAAGAAGCCATATGCGATGGCAGATGACACACCGGAAATATTGAAGGACTCCTCTATACCACAAATTGGTGTTAAAGTAAGCTCCCCTAATAAGAAACGTGTTTCTCCACCTCATCGTCATTTGAATGAGCTTGGTTCTACATCATCTGGAGGAAGCTTAAAAACCGGCCGGAAATTCATATTACGAGCTGTTCCTTCTTTCCTACCACTTAGCCCATGTATTCAACCCAAAGATGTTGCTGCTCATAGTAGCAATAACTCTCAAAAGGATAGCAGCAGCAAATAATACACTACGAAAGGTGAGAAATGTTGCTTTTCTCTATCAGTTTAGGACAATACAAAACCTTATAGCTAATGAGCTGGGTTAGTTATTTCTCATTCTCACTTGAAGGCTTCACAGAGAAGTAGGTTTGATGGTTTTAAGATATGAACATCCTTGCATGAATAATGTGATGTCAGTGGAAAAGCATGCTGCAGCTGGGTTTCACAGTGAAGATAGGAGGAATTTCATGTGAACTCTTTAAATCTCCCTGGAAATCCTATATATTTTAGTTGAAAATGAACAAAATTCATGTAGAAGAATTCTTGTTGCATTACTTTCAGATTTTTTAAATTGGCTTATTTGCTGCCAAGTACAATAATTGCTGTTACTTGGCTCATGTTGTAGTTGGCAGAAGTAGCATTGTATACTACATTTTTTAATTATTTTGCCACCAGCCATGTTTTTTTAATTACTTTTACATTTTAAAAAATTAATTCAAGAATTAAAATTTTGGTTAGCTAAATATAATTTGAGATTTTGATACGATGAATGGCTAAGGGGTTGTCGGATTGTTGGTTAGAGTAAAAGAAACTACTAAAAATATAAGGAGAAATTACAGAAATACACAATATTTGAAAATTTAATTACAATTATTCCCTACCATTTAAAAAAATTATTAAATTTCCTTTTTTCGCTATTTCGCTGATACATAACACACATTTATAAACTATCATTTAGTTTCATTGATACCTAAAAAAATTAAACAACCAATTAATTACTGATATGTTTTTTAATGTTTTCAGTATATTAAAATTGGTATATTCTAATTTTTAATAATTGATACACACAGATCATCAATAACCCTAAAATTCGCATTGTATCAATGCTGATGTTTATGTATCGACGTTTCTTAAAAAATAAGAGATTTTTAAGTAATTTCAGAAAAAGTTGGTATATATTGAGATTATGCATGTAAAGTATGAGATTTTTATAATTTGCCCATAAGACTGCTAGTTGCATTAGGGAAGCAACTAAAGAGCTCCTAGGGATTACAAGAGGGAACTTTGATAGTCATCAAGGAGACTGGAGGTGGAACAAAGAAGTCCAAGGTAAAATGAAAGTAAAGAATGTTGCTTATACAAAGTGGATAAAATGCGTGGATGAGGAACAAAAGTGGATGCTTAAAGTCTATAAAACAACGAATACAAAAGTGAAATTGGCAGTTATGACTGCTAAGAAGATAATTTTGAATGCTTGTATGTTGAGTTAGGGGACAAAGGTGGGGGATAAAAGATTGTATAGGCTCGAGAAAGTGAGAGAAAGAAAGGCTCGCGACTTAGATCAAGCGAAGTGCATCAAGGATAAGACGGGTAAGGTGTTGGTGGATGAGATATCCATTAAGCAAAGGTGGAAAACATACTTCTATAAACTCTTAAACAAAGAAGAAGACAGAGACATTATGTTGGGTGAATTAATGTACTCTGAAAGACTTTAGAACTTTAGGTGCTATAGGTATTTTAGTGTTGAGGAGGTTAAACGTGTTATTAATAGGTTGAGCAGGAGAAGAATGACAAGACCTGATAAGATTTTGATGGAATTTAGAGGAGTACTGACAAGATAAATTTGGAGAGGTTGATTAGGTTGTTTAATGCTATTTCATGATGAAAAAAAGCTCGACGAAGGAAGGTGGAGTACAATAGTTTCATTATACAAGGACAATTGTAATATCCAAAACTGTAGCAATTATAGATGCATCAAATTGTCGAGTCATACTATGAAGGTGTAGGAAAAAATGGTAAAAATGAGGGCGCAACAAGGGTTATCTATTTTCAAGAATCAATTTAGATTCTTGTCGGGACAATTGACTACCAAAATAATTTATCTTGTGCGGAGACTAGTAGAAAAATATAAGAAAAAGAAGAGGGACTTACATATTTAATTGATCTTGAAAAAGCCTATGACAAAGTTTCGAGGAATGTCCCCCTAGAAGTGTTTGGAGGCAAAAGGTATACCGATGGATTTGATGATTTATATTAGAGTAATAAAGGACATGTATGATAAAGTCAAGACATGGATTAGAATGGTGGAAGAAGACTCTAAGTACTTTTCAGTTGAGATGGGCTTCATTAGAGATCTGTGCTTAGCCCTTTCCTATTTGCCTTAATGATAAATAAGTTCATGCGGTCTGTTCAGAAGGAGATTCCATGATGTATGTTATTTTTATGCGACAAAGTACTAATTGATGACACATTGAACAAAATTAATGATAGATTGAATGTTTGGAGATAAACTCTAGAGTTTAAAGCATTCAAATTGAGTAGGATCAAGATGAGATATTTGATGGATGAAGTGAACATTGAAGTAAGATTTTTCACACAAATAATTCTTAAGAAAGAAAATTTTAAAAATTATGAGTCCATCATCCAGGATAGTGAGGACATCGATGATGATGTCATATATCACATTGGGTCAGCACGGATAAAATAGAGGCTTTCCTCTGGAGTCTTGTTTGATAAGAATGTACCACCTAAATTTAAAAATAAATTCTATAGAGTAGTAGCTTGACCGTCCTTATTGTATGGGGCAAAATATTGACCAATCAAGAAATATCATGTTTAGAAGATGCATGTTATCGAGATGAGGATGTTGAGATAAGTCTGTTGACATACTAGGTGTGACAAGATTAGGAATGAGTTTATTTAGCAGAAGGTGAAAACGACCTCTGTGGTAGACAAGATGAGGAAAGAGAGATTGAGATGGTTTGAGCATGTGCGGAGAAAGTGCATCAACACTCGGTGAAGAGGTGTGTCGACGCTCCAGTAAGGAGGTGCGAGAGGTTGATTATAGGGGGTACGTAGAGGGGTATGGATAGATCAAAAAAATATTGGGGAGAGATGATTAGACAAAACATGATGCAACTTCATATTACGGAGGACACGACTTTAGATATGAAGGAGTGAAGGTTAAGTATTAGGGTAGCAGGGTGTAGGGGTAGAGTAGTATCATGTGTTGCGAGGTTTGGTGCCTGATGTTGGGCTAATCATTTATTGTATTTCTTGCCATATATTATTGTATTTTGATTATCACACTATTTTGTAGTTGTTATTGTTTCACTTCCGTAGACTTTATACTGTTTTTCTTATTAATCATTGTGCTTTCTTTATTGTCTTTTTTCTTTATCCAAGTTAAGTTATTTTGGATAATTTTATAAAGTTGGGCCAAAAAATTATAAACAAATGTTATGAATTGTCACCTGATGTAATTTTTTCTATATTTATAGAGAAATTTAAGGACCTAAGATTTGAAGAAATATTAATTTTCAATCCCTCAAGTTTGGGCTCAATCTATTTACAGCCCAGTTAGTTATACCCATTTTTTTTCGCTCAGTAGCTGTACTCGCTAAATCTTGGGCGGGTTACATCTTTTTAAGGGGCATTACCACTTGTAAAAATTGCTATAAATATTCAATAAAGTAGACTAGCCAATGGAAGAGGACCAGTAAATAGTTCATCACCGTGGCTTATTATTTTCTAAATAATGGGAAAGAGGACTGAAACATGACACTAAAAAATTCTATCGAGACAAAATGGAATGTCAAGAATGTAGAGGTTGAATCGATGGACAGTTGATCAAATCTAGTATGGATGGTAATTAAAGTTGACAGTTCTCTCATCTAGTCTTTCACAATAAAACGATAGATAGAAATCTCATAAAACAACTTATTAGTATATTAATAAAGCACTTTGAAAATACATATACATCAGATGGGTCAAATAAAAACTTTGGGGCTCCAACAAGCTATTGCCACATTCATTTCATTAGGAACAAACCATTTTTTAATAATACCTTTGCCTTCCATTTAATTATTTTTGGATATATTTTAAGGTAAAGTAATGGTTAAAATGAGAAGAAGCAAATAGTAAGATATGATGAGAAAAATGAAGAGTATTCATCTTGTTGGAAATGGAATATGACAAGAGTGAGTTGTCATGGTGGCATAACATTAGTTATGTATGTAAGTTGTAGGGAAAAAGGGTGTTATATATTGTAGTAGCAAGTGGACAATGACTCCACTATTTTGGAAGCATATGACAAAATTTTGAAAAATGAAGTTCCTAGAGTAACATTTTTATTGGAAATGGACCACATTTTGTTATAACCATTTTCTTTGTCTGCCTAGCATCAATATTTCTACTCAAGTTTAGATTCATGCCGCATGATGAGCTGCCTTGAGTGAAAATTACTTTCAAACATTATTTAACCCACGCTTTGGTCCATGTTATTTGCCCAAAATTAAACATCACCGATTATTAAACGCTTATGTAATTCACCAATTATATTAAATATTCTTTTGTCTATGATGTGAAGAAAAGCTAAAACTTGTGGCAATATTCCTAAGAAAAAGTATAATTACACTTTTGATATATTCATCTTTACAAGATAGAAATAAGGCAATGTACATATTATTTTTTCGAGATATCATATATGAGATTACACATTTTTTACATTAGATATCTTGTTATTGCGCTTTTAGTCCTAAAGTTTTTCATAGATTTTGATCTTATTCTTGTCATATAAGGCCAAGTTTTGATCTTTCATTATAAATATGTGTGTTTCTTGATTTTTGAAGAGTTAGTGCTGGATTAGCCGAAAATTAAAGTGTATCTAGCCTCTGGAAAAATTATTTTTTATAATTACATTGGCAATAATTCAGAAAGTGGATTTATATAAAGGTGCTGTAATTCAAATTATTTTTAAGATTATATTATTCTTAATTATAAACTAACAAACAAATTTAAGATAACAAATTATAATTCATACTTTTTTCAGAGAAGCTAGATAAATATTAGATGGAAAAAATAAATAATTGATGTTTTTTATTAAATATAAAAAATTTGAAGTAATTTTTAAATATATAAAACTTTCCAAATACTACTCTAAGTTCTCAAATACTAATTTTTTGGAACTAGGAGATTTCAAATATATTTGTCAAGTTTTTGGCTGAACACTAGTTTCCAAAACTTTTTCAAATTTTATCCAAAAATATTTGGGGTGGAAGGGCACCTAAATATAATGATTTAGCACATAATAATTGGACAAGTTTCTGATGTGGGAGTTTCCAATTGTACTTTTTCTGATTATGGATTTTGAGCATATTGTAGTTAATATTTTTATTAATGAGTAAGAGCACTTTATCATCAAACAATTGATGCTCCAACAAAAGAAAAAAACTGAAGAAAAGCCACTTTGAGTGGTCAATCAGGCATCAATAATATAACCTTGTTTCATTTTATTATTCACTAACATGATTGTACGTCACTAATAAGGAAATATATATTGGATCTTTCGTCCTGTTTGAATTTGAAAAAATAAATAATGACCGAGCCAAAAATTTTAGAACACATTAAAAAATTCCAATCACATTTGTCATTATATCAAAATCTTTCTTTATGTTAAGGGAATTTGTCAATAATAATAAAATTTTCTTATTTGTAGAGTATACATTTTTGAAAAAGGGCATTCAATTTTTTGTATGTACTTGTGCTACTGTTGATAATGTAAATGAATTTAAAATGGCAAGAAGCAATAAAGAATGCAGTGTGCACTCAAGAAAGCGCGTTAACCCAATGAAATGGACGTTGATTGGTAAAACAAAAAGGCAGTAAAGTAATGATTGGATTCATTCTCTCTTTTTTTTTGGAGTCAATCACTCAACTAAGCTGGATTCACTTCTAATTTCTTATTTCTAAAATTAAAAATTATCATTCATGACTTATTTTATCGTCTGATAGATCGTATAAAAATAATATTAAATATAAATTACTATTAATAATGTTAATATATTAGTTATATTTGCATCAATTATCTTGCTGTGTTAAAAATGAGAGATAATTAAATCTTTAATCATGTTAATTACTTACAATATATTAAAACCTTTTTCATTTTTAATATCATACATAGATTTTAATATGAACTATAAAGTGGAGTCTAATAAGCCATAACCAACTTACTATTAAGCCATAAGCAAGTCCTTTTCTTTTTTTCCCTTGCAAACAACAACAAGATGATGTTACGTAAACACCTAATCAATGAAGATTCTGAAAGATGAACCAATTCTTCTTTAAGCGTACCTACGATATGAAATTAATTTGAATTTGTTAAGTTGTATTTTTCTTTACAAACTTGAAAATTCTATAAGTTGTGAAAATTATTATCATTTTTTCATACCATCTTATTAAATGAGCAAATCATAATTCGTAAATAAGATATCAAAATAAACTAATATACCACATTAATAAATCACATATTTCCATGTTTCATAAATATATGTAATTATAAACTTTCAAATAACACAATTTATAAAGATTCGCTGGTCAACAATAATAATAAAAACTAGTTATTTTATTCCTTAATATAATCCTTTCACGTCTATAATTTTTATTTCTTTTTTTTTTTGCAAAAATTAAAATAATGATTTTTTTCTTTATAAAATATAAATTTATTGATTAGTTAATGTTTATTTTAAGGAATCATGCTCTATCCTAAATTTGTAAATTAGTGATAGGATTATTTGTATTTTGAAATATTAATTCTATGCTTGAGGAGAAGCCTTCTCTCTAATATTAGGAAAATCATATGGCTTTTTCTATTATTTGGCCAGACAAACACTAATAAAAACACTCAAATGATAGCCAAACATGTTTTCCTCAATCATTCTAATATAACAATTGTTGCATTTGTGTACCATAAAATTGGCCATTCTCCAACTGGCCTTGCACATTAAACATGTCATCTGATCTATGGGTAGTTCTTTTTTTAATCAAAGATTTCAAGTTTAAGATCTGAATATTAAAAAAAATTTAATAAAAATCAATTTTTTTTGAATAGGGATGCTATGTGGCACAAATTTAAATTAATTGAATTCTAATGCAGGTACCAAATATGAATAGGATCCTTGATAGGGAGGCATCCCTCTGTTTCTTAACCCTTTCTCCTAAGATCTAGAAGTTGAGATCATACAAAATCGAGAATCTAGTAGTTCAATTGGTTAATTTGATTACTTGTATTTATGTGTAACGATATGGACAGAGCATGATAGGTGTCGAATCAAAAAATTTTATATAATGAATATATATATTTGAAATAATTTTTTATATTTATAAATAAAATATCAAAATGCCAAATAATATTGAGGTATATAGTTACATAATAATTCATGTACATTATTATAATACTAACAAACATACAAACCAAGTATTAGAACAAAACTAAACGTTTAGATGTTGAATTTTAATGACTCTATCTTAATTAAATACATTTTGGTGTAATTGATTAACAAGGGGTTCTGCTTGTATTTACATGTGTACAATGAATAATGTACATGTGTAGTGTTATTATTTTATAATTGAGATGTTTTGTGAAAAATTGAAATCAATTTTTTTATTATGAATATATACACATAAGTCGAACTTGAACAAACTATAATTATAATTATCGAATTATCATATTGCAAAATAATGAAATCAAACTTTAAAATACTGAATCATACTAAAAAGTTAGTATGATGTCAAACTAAAATTTCAAATAACATACCACACCCTTACTTGTATTCTCTATCTCATAAATCCCTCTCCCATTGTCTTTTACGATACTTATAAATAAAAAAGGACATACAAATTGTGTTTTTCTGAATTTCCCTATTTCTCCATATCAGATAAATGAAAATGTATTTAGCGCAGGTAAATTTGAAATTTAAAATTTATCAATTTTTTCTACAATTATAAATTAATCTATAATAATGACTAAGTTTACATTCAAATATTTAGTAGTAAATATTTCAATATGGATAGACATAATGCAATTTTGATCATTCAAAGACAAATAACTATCCAACTTATTTCACAATGTGGAAAATATAACCTCCAGACTTGTTAGTGGGTAGGTATGCCAGAAAACAGTTGAATTTTAAAAGTAGCTAGGGAGGTGCACTTGACTGTTTATTACTTTATGAGACCAACTTGATGAGAGTTTCTCCATCTTTTGTTTTTTTGCAATTTATCATTGACTTACAAGTCTAGCTCCATTAAGAAACTTCTTATTTAGTAAATTATTCTAAGACATCTAACTATAATCTTCAATCTGTAATTTTTCTAGTCCCACTAACCAAAATATGCTGCTTAAGTTGCGGCTAATGCAGCCTCTCTCTTTCTTTCCTATCGCTAGAATTTAAAATTTATAAATTTTAATTAAAGAAAATATTATTGAATTTTTATTAAGTTAACTATACATATTAGATAAATTTCTTAAAAAAAACATAAAATCTCTTTTAAAATACTTAATTCTATTAAATTTGTAAACTATATTTCTTACTATTTGGGTGTTATTTATACAAAAGAAAATATTTTGATTTTTTTTTTAGAAAATTAAATTTCTTAGAATTCTCAAAATGACTACTGAAGTAAGGGAAACAAACAAAATTTATAACTAAGTAATTCAAAGTTGATTGTCTCCTCACATTCCAATTCCCCACCTTCAAGCTCTTAATATTATCTCCACCATTATAAAGTTAGTAGAAATTATATATAAATGATATTAAGATAACATATTATTGAAGATAGTGAGGATAGTGGGGTTACTTAACATTGCTGATTAATTAGTAGCCTACCTGGCAGTTAGCTATTAGATGTAATTAGTTATAACTAATATTGTTAAATACGGATAGTTATACATATGTGATAGATAGTTAGTTTATTAGCTATATATGTTTGTACAATGTGCACCATCATTTCAACACTTCTCATAATAAAATTTTTTTGCTCCCAGCTCATTCTTCTCTCTATCCCCTAAATCAGATCCTTTCATCCATAGCTTAAAATCTGAGATTTTATCATTGTATCAGAGCTACAAATCGAATTTTGATTCATCTTCTTCTGTTCATATCGATCCTCGACGAATTTCTCTGTTCTTCGATTTGATTTTGGGAAAAATGGTGAACACTGATACAATTGCCGATGTTGAGAAGAATCACAACCATCCTCTGTATCTTATGCAATCTGACACTCCAGGATCTGTATTGACAACAATTCATCTTACAGGTGTGGAGAATTACTCATTATGGAGTCGATTGATGCTCCTAACTCTCCGAGCCAAAAGTAAAGCAAGTTTTGTCTTTGGTACCTGTAAAAAGAGTGATTACAGTTCTGCATCAGAAGAGCAATGGGAGAAATGTAATGCATTTGTGTTATCATGGATTCTAAACTCTGTTTTGAAAGAATTGATGAGTGGAATCATTTATGTGACTGATGTTGCGATAATGTGGGCTGATCTGAAGGAGCGATTCGACAAGGTAGACAAATCGTATGGTTATCAGTTGTATCGTGAGATTTGTACTATTTCGCAAGGTACTTAATCTATTTCAGCTTACTTCGCACGCTTACATCTCCTTTGAAATGAATTTGATGCTCTTATAGCTCCCCCGTCCTGTGGTTGTGATAAATTGATGGTCTATGCAAGCCATCTACAATACATGAAATTGTTTATTTTTTTATGGGGCTTAATGAGTCATACAACCAGGCACGTAGCAAAATCCTTGTGATGATCCCATTACCCTCTGTGAACAAAGCATACTCGATCATTATTTTAGATGAAAGTCAAAGAATGACAGCAGGTTCATACTCAGGAGGAGATTCAGTAACATATATAAAAATCATCAATTATCTCAAAGATAATATGTTGGTGGTAATTTCCCTTTAGGAGGAGATGTAGGTGCTTCTTCTTCTACCTCTACTGCATTGTATGTTGGTAGTGGTAACCAACAACAATTACCTCACAGCAAAAGAGGGACTATAATTTGTTGTGTGATGTTTGCAAGTTGAGAGGTCATACAAATGAGACATGCTATCGAGTTGTTGGATACCCATCAGATTACAAATTTAAGAAGAAAATTGAAACACCTACAAAATTTGGGAATAAGATGACAAATGTGAATGTTGTTGAGACTGATCCACTTGCTACAATAGCCCCTATGTTCACACATGAACAATATAGTCAGATTATGAGATTCCAATTGCCAATCAAGCAGGTATGGATACATGTCTTTATGCGAACACTAAGATAAAACATTGGATAGTTGACTCCGGAGCAACAAGACATATTACAGCTTCACTAGATGAATTAATTGATAAAGTAGCTTTAGAGCAGGGTAATCAGAATCATGTACAACTACCCAATGTAAGCATTACTTCAATATCCCATACTGATAGTTATAATTGTAATGGTGGTGATGTGCTAACTGATGTCCTAGTGGTTTCTGATTTCAAATATGATTTACTTTCCGTCTCACAATTAACTAGGCAACTACACTGCTCAATAAGATTTTTCTATGAGTTTTATGTATTTCAAGACCTATTAACTGGGATGGTCAAGAGAATTGGTAAAGAGACAATAGGTCTCTATTTTTTGTTGAATAAAGATGTTGAAGATGGAGGCAACATGAATAAAGTTGTTGAAGCTACTGCAAGAAGCTGCAAGGCTCATGCATGTTAAAACCACTAAGGCTGAGGATATGTTGTGGCATAGAAGACTTGGTCATCCTTCATTTACTACCTTGAAGAAAATAGTTCCAACTATAAATGGGCATACTGATGATTGTCTTATATGTCATTTAGCTAAACAGACAAGGCTACCATTTCCTTTGTCGTTGACTAGAAGTAGTTCTATATTTGATTTGATACATGTTGATGTGTGGGGTCCATATAGAATTACCACGCATGTTGGCTGCAAATACTTTCTAACTTTGATTGATGGTTATTCCAGAATTACATGGTTGCATTTGCTTAAATTGAAATCTGATGCTGTAACAGTCTTGTAATCTTTTTTCAAAATTATTGAAACTCAATTTGATCATTCTGTGAAAAATGTTAGATCAGTTAATGGAGGTGAATTTTTTAACATTGACTGTAAAGAATTATTTGATTCTTTAATGATTATCCATCAAAGTAGTAATCCACATACTTCACAATAAAATGGAGTAGTAGAGAGAAAACATAGACATATGACGGAAGTGGCAAAATCCCTAAGGTTTCAAAGTGGTATTCCTATTAAATTTTGGGATAAATGTGTTTTGTCTACTGTATATCTGATCAACAGATTACCAATTCCTACATTACAGGGTAGATCACCCTATGAAGTATTCTACAAAAGAAAGCTCAAACTGGATTATCTTAGGATCATTGGGTGTTTGTGTTTAGCAACCACACTCACTGGCAAAGATAAGTTCTCACCTAGAGCTAGTACTTTTGTTTAATTGGGTTATTCCCTCACTCACAAGGGGTACCTTCTTTATGATATTGCTCATAAGAAATTCATTGTTAGTAGAGATATGGTATTCAAAGAAACAACATTTCCTTGTAAGGAATCATATGATGATACAGTTCCCTTGTTCCAAAACACCATCCAATCATCAAATTTAGAGTTAATGCAGTCACCAATAAAGAGTAATGCTACTCATACATCTACTGAATCCAATGTACTAGTTGCTATGGATGATAATGGTACTAGTGAGGGACCACCCGATGGTGTTGTCATAATGGTGATTCCACAAGTATACCCATTATAATTGAAATACCTTCTGCTACCAGAAGGTCTAATAGATCTGTGACTAAACCAACTTGGCATCATGATTATGTGATTACTAAAAAGAAAGGTCAGCAACCACACTTTTTATCCAACTTTGTCTCATACCAGAATATATCTCCTACCTACAGAGCTTGGTTGAGCAAATTTTTAGTTGTTACTAAGCCTAAGTCATATGAAGAGGCACTGAAGGATGCCAAGATGGATAGAGGTAATGCAACAAGAGTTGCAAGCTATTAAGGACAATAGAACTTGGAACTTGGTTCCTTGGACACAAGACAAATCAATGATAGGGTGTAAATGGATCTTCAAGATCAAATATAAGGTGGATGGTGAAGTAGAAAGGTATAAAGTCAGATTGGTAGCCAAAGGATATAGTCAGATTGCTGGAATAGATTATCAGGAGACCTTTTCTCCTGTAATGAAGATGGAGACGATAAGAGTTGTCATTGTTTTAGCTACCGTAGAAAATTGGTGCATATACCAAATGGATGTCTATAATGCATTTTCGCAGGGAGATCTTATAGAGGAAGTGTTCATAGAATCACTTGAAGGGCAACAAGTACTAGAGACTCAACCCATAGTGTGTAAGCTTATGAAGTCCCTGTATGGAATAAAACAAGCTTCAAGTCAGTGAAATCTCAAACTCACAGAAGCCCTACTGGAGTCAGGATAATATCAGAGTCACTTGGATTATTCTTTATTCACAAAAGGCAAGGTACTGATATAGTCATAATTTTGGCCTATGTTGATGATCTTATCATCACTGGGAATAATGCAACACTAATTCAGGACACTAAGGATGTTTTGCATAGGTGGTTCAAGATCAAAGACCTTTGTGAATTAAAATTCTTCTTGGACATAGAGTTTAGCAGGTCTAAAAAGGGTATCCTTATGAACCAAAGAAAATATGCCTTAGAATTGTTAGCTGAAGTTGGCATTACTGTAGGAAACCTGTTATTACTCCATTGGAGTGCAATATGAAGCTTACTACAACCTCTGAGGAAGGCTATGGTGAGGAGGAGTTGTTTCACGATATCTCTCAATATCAAAGGATGATTGGCAAGTTGTTATACCTGACCATCACTAGGCTTGACATTTCCTATACACTGCAGACTCTAAGTCAGTTCTTACAAAAGTCAAAGGTTCAACACTGGCAAGGTGCTCTCAGGGTTCTTAGATATATCAAGAATCAACCAGGCCTGGGATTACTCATGTCTTCACAAAAGAAGATGAAGCTGACTGATTTTTGTGATGTTGACTGGGCAGCATGCCCAAACACTAGGAAATCAGTGATAGGGTATTTGTTGAAGTTAGGTGATTCTCTTATCTCTTGGAAGTCTAAGAAACAAGCCATAATTTTGAGGAGTTCTGCAGAAGCAGAGTATAGAAGCTTAGCTTGTTTAACACCTGAAATTGTTTGGGTAACAAATTTGTTCAAGGAGCTGAACATTCAAATTGAGGAACCAATATCTGTATTTTGTGATAATAAAGCAACCAATCAAATTGTTGCTAACCCTGTCTTTCATGAACGAACCAAGCATATAGAGATTGACTGTCATTTTATTAGGGAAAAATTCAACAAGGGTTGATCAATACTAGCTACATTCCTACTAAGGATCAACAAGAAAACATACTAAGGCCTTGGGAAAATTATAGCATAATTTTCTATTATCCAAACTTAGTGTTCTAAATGTTTTCATCACACCTAGTTTGAGGAGAAGTATTGAAGATAGTGAGGACAGTGAGATCACTTAACATTGCTAATTAATTAGTGGCCTACCTGACAGTTAGTTGTTAGATTAGTTGTTAGATGTAATTAGTTATAACTAATATTGTTAAATACTGACAGTTGTACATCTGTGATAGCCAGTTAGCTTAACTATATATGTTTGTACAATATGCACCATCGCTTCAACACTCCTCATAATAAAAAAAATTTTCTCCCAGCTCATTCTTCTCTCTATCCCCTAAATCAGATCCTTTCATCCATAGCTCAAAATTTGAGATTTTGTCACATATTTCATTTATCAAACACTAAAAATAAGTATGAAATATTTAATTTTACCTAAAGGCACTGATGACTCTAAAATTAAGTTACGATTCTTTTTTCAATATTCAATTCTACACTCTTTTTTCATTCTTGTCATCACACACTTGGTTGAATCGAAGGAAACGATATAGCAAAGGACAACTGAATAAAATTGATGATATAAAGTTAATTTTTGTCACGATCTAACTCATTGGGTCGTCCGGTCACCTACTCTGACACCTAGATAGGAGAACTCTAAATTTTCAGTCAATGAAATAATGCGAAAAATCATATTATTACCAAATCTTGAGTTTAAGAGAAGATTTAAAACTTTTGAAAGAACATCTAACACCCCCAAGGTATCTAGTCTAAACAAGTACAAGAGCTTCTAAAAATAAAAATTTCAAATAAAACAATGGCATAGCTCCCACTATAAAGAAGGAAGAGTAGAGTTGTTAGAGATCATTTTCGTCTTCATTTAAGAAACATCACTGATCCTGCAATTAGACTATACCAAAAAGGTATAGCAAAAACAATATCAGTACAAATAACACATATTGATAGGCATTATCGGTCAACCAACATACAACATGATACTAGCCTTTTAATTGTCCTGCTGACAACTCTAATACAACTCTGGGACTAATCCTTCTATTCTTCGTAAATACATTTTTTGAAAATCCAAACCTGGTAACTCAGATTAAATTATCCTACCACTTTTGATTTAATCATACCATTAACACTTAGTCTAGAATATTTGGTAGCTCATTCATAAAATGGTCACATTAAGAGGATTTAAGATTTCTCTCTGTACTCGTTTTAGCCCGTCATGGCAGGACTTATCCCACTATGACAACCCCGCCATGATGGAATTCCTCCTGCCAATGCGACCTACATGAAAACTCAATCTTGTACTTTCTTTCCTACGTCCCCATTAACACACAAATCATGTTACTAAACATAGTTTGGCTCTAAGTCACCAATTTATTACTTAAAAATTCATATCCACTCTTCACTTGATCATATGCCACCCCATACCCGATTTTATGGAAATATAATAACATTCATAACAAAAAAGATGATATACAAGAAATTCACAAGATAGTCATATAGATAACATCATCATGAGGAGGAATTCCAAAACACTTTAACTTCCGATTCTAACATGTCAATTATTACACAGGATAGACATAATCAATTATAGTTACGTATGTCAATTCCTCTTGTCACTGTACATGTAATTATATTTATTCGCGAGTAATAGTCAACAATGGTCCTTTGATGGAACCTAAACCCAAACCTTTAGTGTGTCGGAATGTGTCACCTGATTCAATAATTAACATGTTAGAGCATGATATTCGATCCAATGTGTCAGAATATGACACTCAACCAATATGTTGGAGTATGACACCCGATCCAATAATGTGTTGAAACATGACACTCGATTCATATCACATTCACAATCATAATCACATTCATAATGAATAATGCACCACTGACCAAGTTCAAGCAATAGATTCATTGCATACAATTAGATTATGATGGGTTATCAATTAGTTTGTATCGCCATTCCCTTTTTCACATATACTATAAAATAGTTGATATGCAAATATAATACAAATGGAAATATTAAACCATCACCTGCAATGGAACCAACGTACTTGAAGCCATAAGTAAATCAATAGGTTTATTGTCTAATATTATCAACATGACGACAATTCACATTTGCCCTTTTATTTTACAAATAGGCATTACCCAAGTAATTCACAATGAATAATCAACACGGATACACCCATATGATTATATATATATATATGTATGTATCTATGACCCAACACCATACCCTCTTGGTTATTAAAAGTCTCAAGATCCCACAATAATCCCATAATTATTTTTACACGTAATCTTATAAGAACCATTAATCATCTCAACAAGAAGTACTACAACAAATCACATAGTACTTTCCTTCCCTAACAACAAGGACCATCCATATAGCCATCCAAACTCCATGCCCGAAGACCTACACATGATTTCTCATGTTAATCAACATTACACCATGAGATGAGAACATATTTATAACTACTCCGAAATGGAAAATCTAGCCTACCTGGGTGTCAAGTGGGTACTGCATGATTTCGGGAGCAATTTTTTATTTTTGGTGATGTAGCGGCAAAGGTAGACTTGAATTTTGTTGATTGAGGCTTTCTCACGCTAGTATTCTTTCTCCCTTTTCTGTCATAAACCTAGAGCAGTCTTTCGAGAATTTCTAAAGCAACCATTATCTATTTTGGGCATTCTGGAAAAAGAGCATAATTTATGATTCACGTCGTTTAATTTTGGCCTGTCGATTTCACTATGGCGGGTGCCATCCCACATGGTGGCATCACTATGGTGGATCATTTTCGATCTAGAAGAAATAAAAATCGTGAAATTCATCCCACCCTAATAATGATGGTCCGAATCGTTACAATTTTAATGTAAGATTTTATTTCTTTTTTAAATGAAAAAAGTGGAGCCTAAGGGTGTGTTTGGTAAGGAGGAAAACATTTTTTCGAAAAATATTTTTCAAAAATATTTTCTCATATTAGGTGGGCTTAAATGTTTTGGAAAATATTCTTCAAATCAACTCATTTTCTTTACATTTAAGGAAAATGACTTCCTTCCAAGAACTAAGGAAAACATTTTCCAAAACTCTCCTTCGATCTCAAATTAAATTTTTTTTCTTCCATCCCCACCAAGGTCTTGT
>JBCEWC010000842.1:8104-48543 GCA_038996855.1 Solanum aculeatissimum | reverse complement strand
TTGAGGGAAGTTGGATTCACGCCTTGAATTTAGGAGAGAAAAATGGGATAGTGGTGTAAGTTGAGAAGTGTATCGGCATAAGAGCGAAAAATTTGAGAAAAAGGAATTTTGATAATTTTTTAATTTGGTAGGAAATATTTGAAATTACCCTAATATATGTTGTGTATTTTGGTAAAATTTTCTATATACATGAAGATAAATCCTTATAAGACTATAACTAAATGGCCCTTAATTAATTAGGTTTAAAAAAAAAAAATTGGAAGTAGAGGAAGGAAAAATGAGGAGGGGATCAAATTCTCACCAACAAAATGGAAATTCAAATAACCAACCAACTGAGCTATTATGATTTCTGCTCTTAATTAATTATTAGGTGATTTAGCTTCACATGATTTTTTTTTCTCAACGTGGGGACCATTTGGGAGACAATTTGATGAATTGCCATTGGGTGTGGAGGATATGTGTCAAGCAATAAATTACTTCTCCCTTTCGAAATTCAAGATAAAATTAATTATTTTTGAAGATTATAAATACATTAATTACCTAATAATATTATAATTGTTCAAATATTAATAAAAGGAAAAATATTACTAATCTATTCTAGTTAATGTTTTTACATAAGTGTTCAAAAGATAATCACAATAAATAATTTGAGACGGAAGAAATCGTTTAATGAGAACATCATCCATAGATGGCAGCACAATGTTTTAGGTAAACAGTATTATATCGAAATTGCATTTAATTAATTTGCTTAGTAAGAGGGACAGCATGCATTCCAGCAGGTTCGATATGTCCACTTTTTAGCCAATTGGGACATATCAATATAACATATATATATATATATAATAATTAATTCTCAAGTCTACACTAAATTTGGTTGGGAGGGTGGGGATAACCTCTTTTCTGATTAGTCATGTCTTGTTCTTTTGGCAAAATTGATGCAACTTTTTAATGGAAATTTGCCATCACACTGAGGGACATGATAAACAAAGAAGCCAAGCAAGGTGTCAAATATTAAATAAAAACCTTCTTTGCTAACAGGCTAGTATTAGTGAATAGAGACCATCAAAGAGATGTGATTAGAAAGTTTTTAGTAGATCTTACGTGACATGAATTAAAATTAATCAGATCATTGAATTAAAATTAATCAGATCATTAAGTTCGAAAGATCAAATTATTGAATAATGTGTGGGGCACTTGCTATTTCATTATTAGTACTATCAAACATAAAAAGAGTGATGGAATGTAATGTTTAAATATAATTGGAGTCCTCCTTTGTATGGGACACTTCTTTTAATAAGAGATTAAAATTAAATGGGGCTTGTCATTGGATGAATATTGTAGCAAACTAAATATTTGCAAATCTCTGATTGGTATATAGGTAGTAATTAGTAGAGATAAAAATAAAATGTGACTGTTCCAACATGTGGCTCTAAACTCCTATATGTCTGCTTGAGACAAAAAAATCACATGGAAATGTCTTCATAATTCATAAACATTTGGACAAGAAATCACTTGTAAACAGTCTTTAAGATGGTTCACTTTTTTTCTTTTTTTTACCTCCTAGCTCACTTTTGATGCCTGCTTTAATTCCCCTAATGATTGTTTAAGTGGATACTTTTAACCTAGATTCCCCTAATGATTGTTTAAGAGAAATTTTTTATCTAGATTCCCCTAATGATTGGTTAAGTGAATAATTATGAATTAAGCACTCCCTCTATATCATTTTACCTTGGTTCCTACGTCAGAAGTATTCAGTTCACTAGTCCATTTTTAGCAAATCTAAAGATTTTTATTATTTTTAGTATCAAATAATTAACTACATAAAATATTAGTAGTCAAATTTAGATTTTTAAAGCATCATGTAGTAATAAATATTAACTTAATAAAATAATCTTTTCGTTTAAAAAAGAATGATCTACTTTCTATTTTAGTCTGTTTAAAAAAGAATGACCTCTTTTCTTTTTTGGCAACATTTTAATTTCAACTTTTTCCACGTGACATGTTTAACGCCACAAGATCAAAATAGCATTTTGATACATTTGACATAACTTTAATTTATAATCACAAAATCAAAAGGTCTTCTTTATTTTCTTAAACTTTATGTCAAGTGAAACTAAATTATTTTTTTGAAACAAAAAAAGTATATATTTAATTAAAATTTTCTTAAAAGGTGTGTCAGATCAATAGAGATCAAGTAATATAGAATGAAAGTGTATACATTTAGAGAAACTTAATTAAGTGATGAAGCTAAAAAGTTGGTCCTAGTTGGGTGTTTCTGGAAATATATATTGACTATATCATATATGAAGATGCATGCACTAATTTTAGTAGGGTTAAAGTCAGTATATGCTTTTATCCTCCAGATCAAGGTGGGATGCAGTCTTGTCAATATTATTTCATTGTTCTGAAAAAAATAGTAAGAAAAAAGTAATGAGATCCACCAACCCCTCAATCTTATTTTATGCGGTTGTTATTTAATTAAGTGTGAAGTTTAGAAATGTAAATAAATTGTGTGACTCTTAATAATCTCATAAAGAATAAATTTTAAATTTTAAATTTTTTTTAGAGAAACTTTCAAAAATAGCAAACACTTGAAATATAATGAGACAAATTAAATAGTTACAAATTACTTAATTACAATTCATAGCTATGTGTTAGAAGAAGGAGAGAAGCGAGCGAGATTAGTAGAGAGAGGAGAAAGGCGAGAGATAGAGAGAAAGGACAAAGAGAGAAGAGAGACAAATTGTATTTATATATCTGCTAGATAATTGTATACATGTAAGTAGTATGTATGTGTCGATGATTGTATTTGTATAACTGTTGGATAATTGTATATATGTAATTGGTAAATATATGTATTAATAACTACAATAGTATTGACAAATTAAATAAATTGTATTCATGAATACAATTGTATCTATGTTGTATCAAGTTCAACATATGCACTTGCCTAATTGATTGGTATCATTTGTATCAATATTTTAGCATTTCTATTGATGAATACAATTTGTATCCGGATATAATTTTATCAATGTTGTATCAAGTTCAACATTTATATTTGTATAATTGATTGTTAGCATTTGTATTAATGTCATATCAGTGAATATATATGTATTTACAATTTGTATCACCGAAGAGGATCTGTATATTGACACTTATTATTTACTCTCTTTGTCTTATTTTATGTGACGCCCTTTCTTTTTTTAGTCCCCCCGAAAAATAATGTAATCGCACTATAATTAGAAACAATTTAATTTTGAAAAAGTGAAATGAATCACAGGCACACAAAGATCTAAGGATTGTTTTAGATCATAAAATGAGAGTGTCACCTAAAATGGGATGAAGGGCATAGCATTTGTATAATTGAATGTTTTCATTTGTATTTGTATAATTGATTGTTATAATTTGTATTGAGAGACAGAAAGAGCCGACAAAAAGAGGGGGGCATGCAGGGATAGAACAGAGGTGAAAGAGAGATGACAGAGAGAGATAGAGAGAGAGGCAAGAGAGATTGCATAGAGAGAGGAAGAGAGGAAAGAAAAAACAACAATAAAATCCTAACTATAAATATAAATTGTAACTTTTTCAAATTACATTGTAAATATATATCAAATGTTTGTTCAATTAAATTATTTTTCCTTTTCTAAATAAAGAACCAAGGAAGTATAACATTTTTCCTAGACAGACAAAAAAAAAAGGTATGATACATAAGGAGTAGCTTCTTTTTATTAAATTTGTACTCATTAATTATGTTTCAATTTACCTATACTGTTTCTTTATTAGGGGGTGTTTGGATTTACCTTTGTTTGAATTTTCCCACTGCATTGCTATAGTAGTACTAGAAAAAACAGACGACATTTGACACCTCCTTTTGTCCAAGATAGAAGGGTGAACAGGTGAAAGGCACAGTAGATCCGTTAACCTAGAGCCTAGCTAGGGTTAATGTTAGCATAAAACATAAAGATTCCATTGTACAACCATAGATATGAAAACAACTAACTTCCATCTTTCATGCTGAGTGCTGACCAATCATGTCAATCCCAAAATAACATCAATTACTATACTACAAACGTAAGGATATCCAATTGTAGGGTATACTATTATGATAAGGGGGTTCATTAAAAATTATATTACTAAATTTTCTTGATATTTTCATCCTAATGAAAATTCTGTATGTGATGATAATAACACAAAAATGAAAGACAACAACATAGTAATTAAAAGAAACAATCATATTATCATTAGTAAGTACACATGGTAATACAAGAAGAAGAAGATGCAAGGGGAAAAAAAGAAAAAAGAATAGCTAAGCTAAGCTAGGGTTTTAATTTAACCACCCTACACCACCATCATCACATGGCTCTAGGAAGTTGTGCTTTAGGAATTATAAGTCAAATATTGGACAGAACCAACAATGAAAAGGATCTCCCAAAAAAATCTGTCTCAAATAATTCTGCCTGCTAGCTTGCTGGTGACTTCTAAGTACTCTTTTGGCTTCACACTCATTTAATTTCATCCATCCAATATAATATAAAAATACTCCCAGCCTTGTTAATAGGGTGATTTTACAATATAATCCTCCATGCACAGGTTATTATATACTAGAGGCTTAGATAGCTATAGTCAGGTTTAATGGATCTCCCTGCACAAATTAACAAAAAATTGTCAACTCTAATTATTTGTAGATAAAATTTAAAATGTTGTGATATTTTTTTTGGTACTTGAAATGTTACTAATTAAGACAATGATGGATTGCTCACCAAATGTTTTGTAGGGCAGGGCAGGAAGGGGCCTGGTGTTACATTAATGGAAAGAACAAAAGTTGTTGCTGAATCCTGAATGATTTATTATTTTTTGTCTTTGGTCATCTGCACCCCATAAGAGCTGTCCATTACCCTGTACAAAAATTATATAAATGTATTTTTCCATGTTAGAAAAAACTTCACATCATGTATATTACCTAGCTAAATACTATTTATCAATCATGAAAAATATATTTATAGGAATTATATATACAACTTGTAAGGTAAGTAAATATTAGTACATGTTATAATGTGTCATCAAAGTGTCTGATATCAATTCCATCATTAGTGTGTCTTTTTAGGTTTTTGTCTATTTGGTGATTATGTATATACAATGAATGTGCAATACCTGAGGAATGGAATTAGGGAAATGGGCTTGTTGAAACATGAGTGATGTTGAATTATCCAAAAATGGATAGCCACCATTAGTGTTGGCAATAACTTCAGCTGCCTGTGATGTAGTAGCTGTGCTACCTTGCTGAATATTTAGCAGTTGTGTCTCCAAGCCACTCAAACTCTGGTAAAAAAAATATATATATGATTAATACCGAAGTTGAAGTTTGTGATTTTTTGAATTTGAATGTTGCTTTTAGAGATATTTGTAAATGGAAGTCTCAAAAATTAAACTTTCAAATAATCGCAAAATTTATGAACAACTGCTAGATTACCTGGTCGTCAGGTTTGACCATGAGTGCATCTAAGTCCATGCCAAAGTCATAGTACATTGGATTCAAAGAAGTAAGTTTCATTGAGAGAAACTGAAACATGAGAAACACACATAATATAAATTAGTACTAAAAATATTTTAATTATACAATGTTAAATAAAGGAAAGTTACTAATTATTCTGTTTTTACCTCAACTTGGTTTTGCAAAGATTGGACATAATTGATTATCTCATCCAACATGAGGGCCTTTCCAGTTACCTGATCTCATTCAAGTCACATGAAAATTGTCAGAAGAATTATAATTAAAAAAAGGAAGAAGAAGATTTAATATTAGTTTCTTGAAAAAGTGCCACTCCACTGTACATGGAAAGACAAATAAAAGACAAAAAAATTACTGAATTAACTTTGTCATTCACCTTGTCACAACCAGGAACAAGAGATTGCAATATCTTCATCCTTTCACTTATTTTCTCTCTCCTCACCTGAAATCATATCACAAGTTAAACAGTGAAAAAACTGTTGCACATGAACAATAATATTACAGTAATAATTTTCTTACTACACCATTGAATATGATGGAGCGGTAAATACTCCACTATTCTTGATTATAAGTCTCGAGTTCGATCAGTAATTATGAAATCATTTTTGGTAAAAAGTGCTTAATAGCTAAAAGGGCAAAGGTAAAATTGTACCCTTTCAGCAAGACTATGGCTGTCTGTTGCCTGGCCTCTTCTTGCTCTAACATGAATGTAGCCTGTTGGTGCCTCTTCATTAGCTTTCTTCTCATCTTTGGCTACTAATTTGCTGTTAATTTTCTTCTTTTTCCCATTGTCACTCTGTTTTACATTCTAATAAGAAAAAACGAAGTAATTATTAATCAAGAAAAATGAATAACTAAGAGCACATATATGGAAAATTTGGATTACCTTAGAATGAGCAGAAGTCATAGAAGAAGACCCTTCTCTGGATTTTCTTTTCTTGTCCATAGGAGTAACATTAGCTTTATTATTATTACTCCCACTTTCAATTTTATCAGTAACAGAGGAAGAATCCATATCCAAGCTTATACTGCTGCTACTTTTGTTAGTGTGTACAGAATTAGGCTCACCATGGCTAACATTTGTGGTTTGGTCAAAACAGAAGCTATTTTCATGAACAATTACATTGGCAGGGAATTCTTGTTGATAAAATTGAGGAAAACAATTGTTTGGTTCCTCAAAAAAGCCAGACATTGAACTTGGCAAAAATACTGAATCAACAAGAAAAGGGTTACTGTGCTGTAATTGGTGGGATGAAAAAGCAGCCATTTTTAGTTTATGATTTGCTTTGGAATTCTCAATGGAAACAGAGGAAGTAAGTCAAGAGGGACTCAAAAGATAATAATGGGTCTCAGAAAATCTCGAAGGGTCAGGTTTATATAAAGATGAAGAGAGAGATGGGACATAAGTTTTTATTTTATTTTTTTAGCTAAAAATTAAAATCCTTTTTATTTTTTCTAGCTCATTCCCATGCATTTGACTGGTCTTATCAGGCTTTAGGGGAAGGTGGGGTTTGTTTAATATAATACTAGCATATATAGACAACTCTTGTGTTTCTAAAAAAAATGGAATTTATGTTCAAGGTTTTAAATAATTAAATAGATAATGAGTATGAATAAACCATTATACAGGATGGTAGGTATTTCTACATAGTTAATTAGAAATCTTGAGTTTAAATCTCGTTAAATAGTCGACTATTAGGGGTATTTTACTTCAATTTAAGATTTTTCATCATAAATTTAAATTTAATCAAACTTAATGAAAGTACCCAACACACAAATAGAATAACCAAAAAAAGATAATGATATCAATAATAATACAAGAGTTGAAAGAAGTTGAAATAGTCCGAAAAAGAATTAGGGGAATTCGATTAGACATAATATAGTATAACTTTAACTTACTAAGGACGTGGTTCTAAATAGAAAGCTATTGAGGTCAAGAATTATAGTAGAAAGCTAGTATATAGCAGAGTGTTGTAGTACTTTTTGTGGGAGAGGTATAGGGCTAGACCTCCTCTTCTTTTTTCAATATTATAATATTGTAAAGTAGCCGCACATGTATTCTCTTACTTTTTAATCAGTGATGGAGTCAGGATTTCAGTTAAGGGTTTCATAATCTAGAAAAGCAAACATATAAACTAGTCAAAGGGGTTTCAACATATTATATACAAGATTAAAAAATATTTTTAACCATATATCAATAGTATTCCCTCTATCCCATTTATGTAGCACATTTTCCTTTTTAGTTCATCCAAAAAAAATGTCACTTTACTATATATAATTAGAAATATTTTAACTTTAAAATTCCCCTTTGACCCTTAATGAAATGATTTATAACCATACAATTATCTAAGGATTGTTTTAGACCAGATATTTCAAAAGTCTTTTTTTTCTTAAATATCGTGTCAAGTCAAATGGTGTCGCATAAAATGAGACAAAGAAAATATAAATGTTCATTGAATGGGGTTCAGATACCCCCTAGGCATAAGGTAGCTCCACCCTTATCTTCAATGTGTATTATTATTTGTTGGGGTGGATCCAAGGAGTTGGAAAGATATTCATCTGAACCCCTCGCTAAAAAATTACATTGTATATATAAGTTAATTTTTTTACTTTTTATGTATATGTATATATTTTGGACCTATTAAACACAAGACAAGAGTTGAGTTCAATGATTTAGGGGGGATCAAAATTTATCTCAAGATTTCATGTTCAAATCTTTAGCACTATATTTTTATTTTTCGAACTTTAAATGATTATTTGTGCTTCATTTACTTTTTTTTACTGTGAGCAATATATTTGGAAAAAAATTCAAGGATGAGGTGCATACATACATCTCTGCAGCATAGTTGTGGAGTGTATTATTGTGGTTGTTACTTGTTTGTGTTAAAATTTCCTCAAAGATGCAGGGCAACACCAATTATTATGAAAATGTCAGTTGCTCTTTTTGGTCTACCGTTGAATGGCCTTTTCTTCAGTGAATCAGAGATGAAAACACTGGGGATATGATGATTCAAGTCAGTTATTATGTAAAAATATGACAATTCACAAGACTTGAAACCTAATTAAAACATCTATTTACTGTTGTCATTAAATGTATCTTGTACTCATCACAAACCCCTACTATATTTCTAGCACTAACTTAGCTTACCTACATTCGTGTTTAAAGCAAAAGTGCACAACTCCTAATTTTAATCATAGAAACACTGTAATTTTTTGCCAAAGAAGATTCGGTGAATTCCTAAAGCTTTTCAGCCCGTGTACGTCCCTGATTGGAAAAGATAATCTTATGTGTGAAAGATTTGGAGTCAAGAAAATCAGAGTCAATATACTTCATGAGAGCACGATTCACGAATGGTGCTCCCTATTCAACTATAACAATCTTCTATTTTACTTGTGGTAGATCGTTGAATTATCATGATTTACCCACTAAGCAATATACTTTTTTCTACTATTATTAAATTTTTGTGTACTACCATTTGTTGTTTTAAATTGTCAAAGGTGTTCGGATGAATCCCATCGTGAAAATTGTTGAAACATTATATAAGGAGAGCACCGTCTAATCATATAAAACTATAAATGTAATTTTGTTTTGTCCTTATACGAATTTTGAGGACGTTATGTCTTTAATATTCTTCACCCAAATTATATTATAAATAGAATTATAGGAGAGTTCACACCATATATAGATCTACAATGAACATAATTGGGCTAACTGTTGTCTTTGTACTAGTCCAGCCTGTTCTTGTAGCTCAATATTCATCAGTCTTAAAACGTGAAACTACTATAGTATACATTTCATCCAACCCCCACAATAAAGAAAAATCGTACTAATTACTCCCACTATGGTAACTTTGATTACTACCATTACTCCCTTCGTCCTAATTTGCGGCACTCTTTAATCTGGCATAAAGTTTTACGAGTATATCAAGACTTTGAAAGTTTTGGTCTAAAACACTCTTGATCATTTATGTGGTTATAAACAATTTTATCAAAGATAAACGAAAAATTTAAAGTTAAATTGTTTCCAATCATAGAAAGGTACGTAACATTTTATTTGGATAAACTAATAAGGAAACTGTGTCATATAAATTGGAACAGAGGAAGTATAACGTTTGAAAATTACAGTAAAGAACACTGAAATGAGGAGAAAATAGAAATTTACCTTTACTCTTTGAATCATTAATTTTAACATTCATGCATGTGAAATTTTGCACACATAACACAATTATAATGTGTTTGTTGATACATACAAAAAAAGTACATAGAGCCAGCACATTTGTTTATAGCACCTTTTGATTTTCCCTAATAAATTCCTAATAATGGATTCTTAATTTATCATTTGTGTTGGTTGATAATTAATTTCAAACTATGCATCTTTATAGTAATAATTAAGTGAGTTCCCAATAAAGTTTCAATTTTTGGCAACCAAACTTTAAATCACTTATTCACAAGGGAAAATTCAAACTATAACTAGCACATTTTGTGCTGGTAATTTAGCACAATTATCGCCCAAATATTAATCACACTTTTTAATTAATAAGATAGAATTTGTGCCAATTGTGTCTAGACAATACTCATAGTATAGTGCCTCTCACTCTCACACATAAAGGACACCAAACAGATATGGTAAAAGCAAAAATCTATTGGCTAATCTGTATATTGGAGCCGTGTTTAATTTTCACATAAATTGAATGACATTTTAAAAAAAAATAAACCTTTCCGTTTTAAAATAAATGATGTTTTTAGCTTCCAAACACCACTTAATCAAATTAATTATTTCTAAGAAATAAAAAGTATTTTACTACTAGTTTATCCTTAATTAAATATCTTGATGAAAGTTAATGAAGCAGCACTCGGTGTATTAAAACAACGATAATTTTTAAGGAAAAAAATATTTAAAGTATAATATTTTGAAACAAAATAAACAAGGTTAAAAGACTACTTATTGACACAGAGAAGTAGATGTCGGAACCAAAAGAGTATAAATTATTTGAGAATTATTCGAAAGGGCAAACAAAATATTTTTGATACCAAAAAGGCAAAGGCGCAGGGTCTGCTGCACCTTGCCTCTTTGCATTAACGCCCCTGTGTTTTTGCCCCTTTGCATTAACGTCGTCTCTGTCTCTCACTAATGTCTGCCAACTGCAAAAAGGTAAGGCGTCGCATGATTTGCGCCTTACCTGCAAAATGTGTCAGCCTCCCCTTATTTAATTGCAATGTATCTTTTTGAGGTATGTTATTTTTTAATTATAATCCATCATTTCAATATATTTTTTAATGAGGTTACTTTTGTAATTATTCTCCATCATTTCAATATATTGTTCAATATTATCCTCCATCATTATCAGGATAAAAAAAAATTCACTAATTTATTCTTCATCATTTCAATATATTTTTTCGCTAATATATTTTTCTTTAATAAAAATGAGATTAGGAACTCGATGTTAAATAAGTACAAGGTGGCGATGATAATATTGAAATGATGAAGGATAAATTAGCGAAAAATATATCTTTATCCTGATAATGATGGAGGATAATTACAAAAGTAACCTCATTGAAAAATACATTGAAATGATGGAATATTTTTTACTAATTTATTCTTCATTATTTCAATGTATCTTTTTGAGGTATGTTATTTTTTAATTATAGTCTTTTTGAAGTATATATAGTATTTAAAGTCATGTTATATTATATTCTCTCCGTCCATCTTCACTTGTCCACTATATATTATTTTAGGATGTCCAATAATATTTGTTCACTAGATTATTTAACCTTATCATTAATTATAGTCATTTTTCTATTAAATTTTTCAAGACATTGTATTTATTATATTCAAAGGATGATTTGGTAAAATTACCCACTATCATTCACTACTTTTTAATCTCTGAGACAAATCAATAGGAGACAAGTAAGACAGACGGATCGAGGGTAAGGTGTATATTTCAAGCTTCAACATACAACAAAATAGGCTATATATTGTATAACCAAACGCTTCTTGAGACGAGGGGTTATCCCGGAAACAACCTCTCTATTTCTATGAGATAGTGATAAAGTCTGCATATATTTTACCCTCTCCAAACTCCACTTATGGGTCCACTGGGTATGTTATTGTTTATTTGGAATCTTTATTCATGCATGGCTGGCCAGCAAAATGGCTAGCTCCTTAATTTCCAGCAGTTTTTGTATTTTACTTAGCCCACTAAAAGGGCAAAGTCTTGTTCCATCGACCAGGTATTTAATTTGCACGTGGTTAATAACCCTTGACTAATTAAGTCGTCAAAGTTAATTTGGAGTGATTTCTGCTACTTTTGAATAATCAAACATGTTCATGAAACACATTCCCAATACTTAATTGCATCTCTGACTAAATTATTAGCTGTACCTTGCTGTGTAATCACTTCAACTTTAATTTTATATATTATTAGTGTAACAAAGTACTAATTGCTCTAATTTCCCCTGCAAAAGAACAAAACAAAAACAAAGTAATAAATTATCAGCATATATTTTCATTCCAAGATTTTATAAAAGATTAAACATTTCAAGAAAAGAATAAAGATCCTTTTTTTTATTATTGAGAAATTGAAATAATATCCCTCCACCAAAATAATAGCTAGTGAATGAACATTTTTTATTTATTAGTGTATGATAATACATAAAATATACCATTTTCTGCTCTTTCTTGTTTTGCTCAGAGTATCTATTTACCGGATAATTCTAAAAAAAGGATATTATATTACTACAAAATAATGCACTTGTCTTTCATGAGTTATATAAATATTTTCAAAGTCGTGTATAATGTTCATGGGACCACTCTTATCGGTTGTTGCGGGATGCCAAATGGGTGAGTTGGATTGAAATTAGAGATATTAAAATAGGTTAAAATGAAAATTAGATTAGATTATGATCCGTTCAAATTTATTTTGGGTTCAAATGGATTAGACTCAGATGGGCTAAAAATCGAGTTAGGTCATGATTCGTACAATTTGATCCATTTAATGTCAATAATTTAAACGTATTATTATTTATCAATTATAATTACAATTTGAATTTCAACTCAAAAAAATAAATTACAAATGGATAAATAAATCTTAGAAGATATAAAATAGATAGTAATTCATATCATCAATATGAGAGCATACATTACATCAATGCAATAAAGAATATTAAAACGGATTGAAATTGAAAATCAAATTTGACTCAATTGCAGATTCAATTAAATTTAGTTAAAACTTGTATAGGTTGAAATTAACTCAATTCAAATTATCTTGAGCTCAACCCATAAAATTTTGGATGAACTGAACGGGTTAATTTGAATGAGAAGCACATGTGATAAATTTAAATCAATGATTAAAATTTAATAAATTAAAAATAATCCTTAATAATTATTATTTTTTATATTTAGTTTGATTGCAAAATATAAGACAATCCTACGATTCTAGCCACTAAATTTATTCCTTTTTTTCTTTTTCTTTTTAAAACAATCAATTAGAGAACTTTTGAATGGAGCCGTCAATATGAGCTACGTCATTACGTCGGCCTGATCTAACTCGTAATTTAACAGGGTTGAGCTATAATTTTTAGAGCCCATTTAAAAATGAGCTTTTTAGCGTGACCCGAACAAGTTTGTTGATTTATGAGGCTTTTGCAATACGGGTTGCGGCGGCCCGTGAGTTGAATTAAAAATAAAAATAAAATAAAGTATTAAAAATAATAAAAGTTCAAACTCAAAGTTCATTTAAAATTTTTAAATATTAAAATTTAGATAAAAATATATTTTTCTAATATGTAATAATATCATTAATATCATGTTATTTATATATAATATTTTTAAATTATAATTTAATTTAAAAATTTATAAAAAAAATATACTTGTAAATATGTGAACGGACCCAACAAGGCCCACAACCCATGTACTGATGGGTTGGACTAGCTATTTTCTGGACTACAAAAAAATGAGTCAATCCGGTCTAGCCCGTCAAATTTCAAAGATTGTATGGCCTAGTTCGGATGGATGAGTCACCCCGTATTAACGATTTTGCTTTTGAAGGCATAAAATATGTATCTTCAATTTTTTTATATTAACATCTATTTTGTCAAATATTTAAATATTTTGTTAAATATTTAAATATAAAAAAAGTTTGCAATCATTAATATTTTTCTTATAATTTTTAAATATCTATATTTTTACTTTAAAAATCAAACTAATTTAATTTAATTTTAGCTTTAAAAATTAGTTACATTGACTTTCAAAAAATGCAACACGACAAGTAAAAAAAAAAGAAAGTATGAGTTTGAAGAAAATAGAGAGAGTGGAATTGGATAGGAAACAACAAAAACTTTGTTGAATTAATAAGTTCAAAGATGACTTATTTTTTTGTTTTTAATCATAATTCAAAATTCAAATTCTACGTTAAAGAAACAGTGATTGGTCACTGGAATCCATAAAAAAGGAAAGAAAAAGACCCTGTTGCATTTGTAGAAAATTTAATTGATCAAATGTGACAGTCGTGGTCAAAAGCTGTGTATTATACATATTATTTCAACACATTCATGAATCATTATATTGCCATTTTGGGGACTAATAATCAATCCATTATTATTATTTTTGGGTAACTTTTGGTCGACCCTATCAATCAAAATTTCTAATAAAATGATTAGGCAACTAATCCAATTCTCCTAAGATCTTGGGAGTTAAATTGATTTAATTCATTCTCATTCTAAAACGTTTTAATTTCTTTTAAAGTAAATGCTAGTAATGGAAGAACAAAGAAAGGGAAAAGATATGCCAAAGATAACGAAACAGTCAAATCGCTACTTTATGTTAGTGGTGAAAGAATAAGTGGATGGGGAGAGGGGGAGGAGAGGTGGAAAGGGTAAAATGAGTTGAGGTGTTAAGGTGACATGTCACTTATCAAAATATCGACGTCACATGAAATGGAGTTTTCATTTTCCACATTGAATAATCCTAATTAAGATATTTTAAAATTAATAGTATAATATAGGAAATGTCACTTATCAAAATATCGACATCACATGAAATTGAGTTTTCATTTTTCATATTGAATAGCCTTAATTGAGATATTTTTAAATTAATAGTATAATATAGGATAAAAGCATTTTTTTTTCAAGACAGAGAGACAAATTTAACCATTTTTCAAATACTTGTTTAAGATTTTCAACAGTTAATTGTAGTAAACACTTACAAAAAGCGTTTTGAGATTTTTTCCCCCAACCAAAATCTAATTCTATTTTTGACAAAAAAAAAATCAAAATTAAAGATGGTCTTTCTGTTGAAAATAATCTCATATTTACTATAATTCTATAATATTTTATTAGTTTTTTCATTTTCTGATCCACACAAAAACATTGCATAGTCAAAACAACGGTCGGACCTGCACAAATATAAATTGTGCAACGATCTATATATTATTTTATGTACGCATATGTAGAATGTAGAATAAGAATAAAAATATTAATAATAGATAAACTAAAATTACTAAAATAATAACATTAATAATCTTCATATGGTAAAAAATATTTTATTTTGATTAAAATTAATAATTAATTTAAATTGTATTCTTTATATTAATTTTTATACAACAAATCAATTATTTAATAGTAATAAATAATCTGTGTGTTATAATCCACGCATTATATATATTGGCAATGGAATAACAATCGTTTTTCTGTAGGTGTGCACAAGGTAAATCCTGCTCAAATATAATAGCCTGCAAAATCACACAAAAGAGATAAACGACACTATACAAATCAAATATAATAGTTTGCATTCAGACATATATATTATCTAATAACTAATAAGGTGGGAAAGGGTAATAAAATTTATGTTGTAGTAATATTAGTAGTAGTAGAATACAAACTGCGCATTAATTTTCTACAGTAAGTTGTCATTTTAGTGACAAGACTCGACCACACTGTTATTTTCAATTTTCTCATATCCCATTAGTTAGTCAAAGTTGGCATATCTAATAAATATATGTATATATATTTCTCAATTCTTTTGAGAGTTACGTTTTTCATTTTGTGATATGTCATAAAATTAGAATAAAGTGAAAGTTACAAGGTAGCACAAAATTAGAAAATATCACTTAGCTTGAAACTATTCCATGTATATGTAGTATGAGGAGGCTCCTCTTCATTTCTTCTCTCTCCATTTTCCTCAATTATGCAAATTCGCGGTGCACTGGATTTTCAAACACAAGAATAAATTAAACTTGTCTTATAGCTAGGATCCACAGAATTGAACTAAGAATGGACAATGAGGTCTCAATTAATAATATATTCTAGCTGGAATGAACAAATGCATTTCATTTTTTTTCCCTTGGCAAGGAAGGACGCAATAAACACCACCTAGAGTACGTACTTAGAGTTAAAAGCAATTGGCAGAATGCAGTGTATTTTATGTTATACATGTACATGCATCATAGTTGTGCAATAAGGTTATTCACTTTTTATTGAAAAAAAATGTTTACATTAAATGAACCATTAATCAGAGGTCTCATATTCAAGCCTGAATATATGTCAACTTTCATTGGAAACAAAAAATCACATAATGAACAAGATGGAAAAGTCAAGTCCTCTGAATTCACAAAGTTTCCTTAAGGAAATTATTCCTCTCGAGTACCTGAGGTTATGGAATATATCCTCTCACGATAAAATGACTCCCGACAAACAAATAGTGGTACCTCAAATTTGTTGTCCAGTGCACCACACCACTCAATGACTTATAATCACACTTGAAATTTTGACAAAAACAGGAACCTTTGTTTTCTTTCTTTTATTTTTCTCTTTACTAAAAAAGAAAAAAACTTCAAATCAACTCTACCAATATCTAAGAAGGATTCCGCTATTTATAGCCTATATGGTAACACAAAGATTCATGTATGACAGGCGAAATATGAAAGATTGCATGGAAATGCGAAAGATTACATTCATATGAATTATAATATGAATATTCATGAATGGAATAATATCATTCATAATTACAACACTTTCACATTTTAATACACTAATCTTTATTTTATGTGTCATTATCCATTCACACAGTATGCATTGAACCTAAGAGGTCATTTTTAATAATAGTTGGAAAGTATGTAATAAGATTACTCTTGGACACACAGCTCAATTACACACGTGTAAAGCTAGCTCAACTTGACTAGCTTGTATATGGGTACTACAATGTAGTAGAACTACTATAAAATAAAAAGTATGATAAATGATAAAATAAAATTATTAACTAATAAATAAAGATAAAATAAGAAGAAGATCAGGACAAGAGAAGCAACGAAACGATGCATCAAACTGAAATAACATGTTGTAAATATGCATAAGGACACAACAAAATCTGTAATGGAAATCTCAAATAATGCCAATTGTCTACTGGTCCTCCTAATTAATGTTATGTATTTGTGACCTCTCAAATCTAAATTCGTGTATTTTTTTTTTTTTTTTGGTGATTTGAGATTTGCAATATGAGAATTGAGTATGAAAATGTTTACTAGAGATGACAAATGGACGAGTTAAGAGAGTTAAGATGAACAAAATTAATAAATGAACGAATTCTTGCTCCATATCCAAAATTACTTGGACTATAAAATTCAACCTACCCAATTTTTATCAAATGTCAATAGCTTTATTGTACTTCTATAATTTTTTTAAATCACCTAATATATAGAATTATTATTTATTATTATTATGGCTATAGATAATATATTAAATAATTTTCTTACGGATCAATTTGCACTAGATATTAATTTAAATTTTGATGAACTGAACATATAATGAGTGAATTATGATTTCACAGGCTAATTGTAACCTTACTTATCGTTTTTTGAGGTATTAATTAATGAATTTATAATTATTATTTTGACATTATAAATTTAAAATTAACATAATTAAAATTTTCTTTATTGTCTTGGTTTATCATTCATAGTTCACCTAACTAGATCTCTTCCATAATAGTACAGACAGAGAAAATTTCTTATGATTACGATGAAAATAGTATTCATGATTTTAAAATTGAGAGAAGTATTAAAAATACTCTCGAACTTAACACGAATTATTAGTTTTATTTTTAAACTATTAATAGGCTTAAATACACTCCTCAACTTGGCGAACTAAACTTAAATACACCCTCGAATTTGACACGAATTATTAGTTTCGTCCCTAAACTATTGATAGACTTAAAAACACCCTTCAACTTGACAAACAAAGCTTAGATACACCCCTCCCATACCACATGACCTAATAAGCGAGTACAATTTATTTAAAGCACGTGAAAGGTTAAAAAAGGTCACATCGGCTTTAATTTTTCCTTTTTAAAAAAAATTTCCTTCAATTTTTAATTACCAACTACTAGAATACACTTCTTCTTCCCATTTAATCTTTCCTCCATTAATGGTGACCTCAAAGCAAGATCTATTTTTTTTTCTATTCTCATTTTTAATTGTTTGATTCTTTTTCTTTTACTATTTTGTTTATGATTATTTTTTGTCAATGTGAACTTCTGGCAACGTTAAAAATTTCATGGTCGTCAGATGACAATCTTGTAGGAAGATTTTGGGATTGTAAAAATATGGCAACAAATGAAACTCTACAAAATTTCAAATCAAAATTTAATAAGTTACAGAAACATGAAGCTGAAGAGTGTTTTTAAGCTTATCAATAGTTTAAAGACGAAACTAATAATTCGTGTCAAGTTTGAGGGTGTATTTAAGCTTATTTCGCCACGTTGAGGAGTGTTTTTAAGCCTAACAATAGTTTAGGGACGAAACTAATAATTTGTGTCAAGTTCAAGGGTATATTTAAGCTTAGTTCGCCAAGTTGAGGGGTGTTTTTAAGCCTATCAATAGTTTAGGGACAAAACTATTATAATTCGTGTTAAGTTTGAGGGTATTTTTAGTACTTTTCCCTTTAAAATTTTGAATTTTAGGGATCGTTGTATGACCGTCATCATCATATATTTGATCTAATTAAGTTTACGAAGTTACCACACAACCTAAGATTAAAATTATGAATTCGATTGAACTTAGTTATTTTGACTCAAACTTAATATTTTACGTTAAATTTTTTACTTAATATAGTCCTAGCGGTTCGTCCGTTTTGTGTCGATTCTCTCTATCTCGTCTTACTAAAACTATATCCCGTCCCCTCCTACTAAAATTTTCATATTTCGTTCCACTTAAATCTTTAAAAAAAAATCATATTTGTATGTTTTTGAATTTGCAATATTATTCATTTTAATTTAATGTGAAGTTTATTTTAAATTTGTGTTCATTTACTAAATTTTTTAATCTTGTTTGACACTATTATTTTTTAAACAATTTTTTTAACGCTTAAATTAAAAATATTTATATTAATTTTTAAAATTTAAAAATAAAAAATTTCAACCCATCCTATTCCATCCCATCCCTTACTGGGATGGGATGAGCGACGAGTTGGTCTTGCTAATCTCAACCCCCTAATTAAGGTCTCAATAATTGGGGGTTGGAATTAGCGAGACTGACTCCTCGTTAAATAGATTTAATTGAGATATGGACCAATATTTATTCACGAGGGAAAGGAAAACATTATTTTCAAGTTACATATGTTGTTAAGTGAAAATAAAATGAAAGGTTTATGTTATTATTACTTTTATTTTAAAAATTATTTACCTATAAATCTTCTTAAAAGGTGAGTTTTATACTCTTATCTACTACAACAACTAAAGATGAGAAATAACATTTTACAGGGTTACTCAATTTTAAATAATTCACTTTAAAAGTTATTCAATTTCTTATTCCTTTGTAGTGTCTTTCCTTTTTCTTTTTCTTTTTTTTTTGTTTCTTTTATATTGAAAAAAATCTTTTTACTTTACGAGACTTTAAATTTTAATATCACACATTTTCTTAGCATGTCATAGATTCGGTTGGAGAAGTGGAATGCATCAATAAAATAATTTAGCTGAGACCCTTATTTTTTTAAAATTTAATTTAAAAGAATTTTTTTTGTTAAAATCATTTAAATTGATTGAATGACTTTTATAATTGAGTGATTTTTGAGTTCTAAAATAAAATTGAATGACTTTTTAAACAAACAATTCTATATTAAATAATTTATAAATTATAAAACAAAATTGAATGACTTAACCATCTGGAATAAATTAAGAAATTAAACTTCTCATCATGAGAAATTTTAGTCCATCAGTGAATATTATTTTCTACAAAGAAACAAAACTTTCTGTTGTATTGGGAATTTCCACACATTGTTTTTTCTGAACTAGGAAATAAAATTGTACAAAAGCCATGCAAAAGACAACAATTGATTGGATAATGAATTTTCATAAATTTTTCTTCAAGAGGTCCAACCAATTTAGAACTCTCATTATATTAGCAAGAAATCATTTTCATACACTTATCCTTTTACGCGCAAATTACATAAAATCAGAGCGTGAAATTTGCATCGTAATTAAAATGTCAATTTTATGTCAGATGTCTCGTCAATATGGTGAAAGAAAGAAAGACGATTTTGTAAGAGTACTAAGTTGTTGTTGTTTTAAGTAACTAGGCAACAAGACAACATATTATTTTTGTCATAAATTAGCCAAATTACGAGGTCTCAATCGATAGTAGAAGCTCAATATAGTTACGTGCTTCATTTGTTTATCAGCTGGATCCAAACCTAATATTGGTGGATGATGTGAAATAAGCTTTTTTTGGCTATTAAGTCGTGATAAGGTTGAGTTCTAGCTACTTACTCTACTTAAAAAGATATTGGACTGAATGTTGGGCCATTAATTATACAAAATATTAGAAATGATTACATTCTGAATAAGATTAAATATGTAGAACGATCAAAGATAAAGTGAGAGATTAGTGTTCACCAGCTAGCTTCAGATGGTTTTGTCATTTCTTGCGTTGATCTATGTTGTTCGAACTCTTCAAAAGTGTTGATGGGTGCATATTGAATTCTCTGAAAATAGTGTATTTTCGAAGAATCCGACATGAATAGGACATTGAAAGTGAAGAGTCCACACAATTTAGGTGTTGATTGCGAGATGAAATGGTCTATAGATGTGAAAACATGGTGAGTAAAGATGTATCACTCGGAGAAAAATTTATTTGAATGATATACAGAAATTTTGACCAAAATAAGCCATTATTTAAACAAATTCATCAAAATAATACATTTTAAAAAAAATTTACAATACTAATATAAACGTATTTCTCAGTAACATTTTATGTTTTTTTTTATTTTAAAAATCTAATGGACAAAAACTGACGGTGTTAAATGAATAAACGTTACTACGAGTAACGTTTTAAGAGTAAAACCTATTTCATAGTAACGTTTTAATCTTTAAATGTAAAAACAAATGCAGCAAATTAAAATTACCCAAAAAACCCTAAACTATACCTGCTCCAGCAAATTAAAATTACGGGCCATTGAGAAACAAATCTTCCAGAACCCTAAGATGGCCGAAAATGGAGAGGCTAGCGGTAAAGGGCTATGATCGGCAATGGAGGGGCTAGCGATAAAGGGCGGTGTTGCTGTATAGAAGGTTTGTTATAGTCTGCTCTTTTGTTCTATTAGTTGTATCCACCGTTTTGTAGCTACAACAGTGTTGATTCACTTGTATCGACGATTTTGTAGTTGGAGATTGTTACCGTTGTTGATTCTACCTTTTGGTTATTGCAAGTTCTAGGTATTCTAGTGTAAGGGTAATTTGATTCTTTTGTAAGGCCTCCATTTTTGACTTTGTCATCCCACAATCTAAAAGTTGTTCGTTGTTGTTCGGATAGTGAATAAGTTGTCAGTTTTTAGTTGATTGAGTCCTTTTACTGCTGCTACTGCTGAAAATGCATAACATGACCCTACATTTTTGTTCTCAACTCAAAATAGTACACAATGTTAGTTTGGGAGCGCACATTCATGACAGAACTGTGCCGCTTCTGAATTCTAGATAACAAAGAGTCAGAACAAAGTAAAATACTTTACAGAGTTCTTTAATATTGGGGAGACTAGAGTGGGGGAGGTGGAATCAAGAATTGATTTTGAAGTTGAAGCTATTGAACTTCAAAATCAGGATCTCATTGAGAAGTTGTAACTATTATACCGGTTCTGACTTCTAAAGCAGACTACTAGGGCATATGGTGGCATAATGGGGTGGGAAGTGAAGAGGAAAATTTGAAACACACAAGTTTGCACAAAAAGTTACTAGATATGCGATCTAACCTAAGGTGCATTTCTGAATGGTCCATAAGATTTTCTTTGAGCTTGAACTAATGAAAGGAGATTACGATAAGGTTCAATGACGTCGATGTACCGTGACTTGAATATTTTTAGCTTAGCTTTCATTCTTAGTAGTGGTCCTTGATCCCACTTTACAGTCTCATCAAAAGTTGTATCAGTAACTACTTCAGCCTCTGAATAGCGTTGTTGAGCTGAAAGAACTAAAGCAAGCAGTCTCTAATCTCTTCGAGTAGATCCTCCTGTTGCATCAACATACTTTCTTGCATATTGCAAAGCTACAGATTGAGTCTAAAACGTGACCCTGCATTTTTGTTCTTAACCCAACATGATCCAATTTTTAGTTGATTGAGTCTTTCTACTATTGTGTATTTAGCAGAATGCACAATGTTAGTTTGTGCAGATAAATGATTGTTTCTTAGAAAAGTTTAGGCCACTTCTAGGAACCCACACTCCAAACCAACAATATTTGCTAGGAAGGTTTAGGCCACTTCTAGCAGAATGCACAATGTTAGTTTTGAAGGAAATGTAGAGAGAATGATTAGACAACTACCTAATTACAAGTAAGGTGAGCTACACTTGAGAAAAAAAGGGTGAGAGAAACAAATAATATCCTTGTTTACATTTTTTGGAATTGGTGTTTTCTATTTTGAATCTCACTTAATTCTTTATGAATTTTGATGTAATTAGGTGAGACAATGAGTAGATTGACATTATATCTAACTTTGACCTTTTGTGAATTTGATAAATATTTGTGTCATTATCATATCTCTTAACAAGAGTATATTTTTAGTACATGTTCACATGTAAATGGTCTCATCATCCCAAACAGACTAATATCAGTTTATTTTCATAGGTGTTTTTCCATTTTATATGTACTTTTATGGCTGGAATTAATGCATACCAACTAGATCCCGGTCCACTTGAATCATCTGTATTAACTGAACAACATACCCATAGATCACGGGATATATGAGATGGAAGTGATAATATGATTCTAAATATGAGGAGATGTGACGATAAATTTTTGAATCTCATAAAAAACATCTTATCTCTCCTCGAGTCTTAGAAGTGATTTAATTATCTGGATTGTACGATGTTTATGGGTCTCATCGGCCTATGATTGATCATAGTTTGATCACTTTGTTAGTCGAGAGATGGTGTCCTAAGATGTATATGTTTCACTTTAGGATAGTTGAGGCAACTATCATCTTGCAAGATGTAAAGGTATTGTATGGCTTACCTGTGAATGGTCATCTTGTACTTGGTAATGAGCCGATGAGGACTATAGGAGATTGGCAAAATATTTGTCAAAGATTATTAGGTTTTACTCCATGTCCTCAAGACTTCAACCGTAATAACCTTAAGGTCTCTACATTTAATGCGCATATGCTAAGGCAACCACAATTATCGGACACGATAACACAAGATGTGGTAAATCAAAAGGCTCGATGTTACATATTTTGGATGATTGTTGGTATGATGATGATACGTCTAAAAATTATTTAAAGTTTATGTACCTTCTTATGCTTGAGGATGTCAATGCAATTAGGTCTTACAGTCGAGGTAGTGCGACCTTAGCGTGCTTGTATCGTTTTCTCTGTAAGGCCTCACAGAGTAACCAAAATGAGATAGTTGAATTTCTACCACTACTTCAAGTATACTTAATAACTACACAAATTATTTGTTAATATTTTTTGTAGCTTAATTATCTAATTACATATGTATATATATGTTAAGTTTAGATTTGAGCATTGGAGAGAGTTACAGTCCTAAGACCCCAGGTAATAGCACAAAGGGACACTAGAGATGTTTTTTCGACTGGTTTATCTAGGGGTCCACATGCTACTAGATGGTTCATACATTTTATTTGAACCAACACTACTAAACATGTGTTGAAAGTGTTTAGGGATGCACTTGATTTCATGACGGAGAATCAAGTATGATGTAATATCAATTTTATTTTTATTTTCTTGTATGTTGTAGTTGAAACTTATTTATTTTTTCTTTTCATTTAGTTTATTTGGGAACCATATTCTGATGACTTAATTGAGAGTCTTCCTCACTATTGTCGTATTGGACGAGACATATGGCGTGTCAGAACTTTAATTTTTTGTAGGGATGTCATTGAGGTTCATTTTTCTAATCGAGTTATGAGGCAATTTGGATTGAAACAGATGATACCAACTCCATTTTTATTTGATTTTCAATATTTTCACCATGACCGTCGGGGAAAACCAAATACAAATTAAGAGCTGGAGCATGCGCAATGATTGCCTCTTTGGAACCAACGACTTTAAAATTTTTGTGATGCACCAGTCAATCATGAATCATTTCAATACGATGATCCCAACCTTATTTGGTTTAGACGCATTACTCGTCTTGTTATTGGTAATCCTACTTTGCGTCCTGAACAACATGAAGGTTATATGCCAAATTCAACGGCATATGAAACAATGTGAGTGATTCATATTTCTTTTGGTTTAATTAAATAGTAATAGTCATATTTCTTTCAACGACATATTTCTTATTTGGTTCAGGATCTTTTCTTATTTTGCTGCTATATTTTGTTCAAAAATAACATTTAAATGTTTAATATTGGTAATGTTTCTTCACTCATAAGACATGTTTGCAATTGAAACATTAACATTCTGATATTTTATTACATATAGTACTTGACATTAATGCTCTATTTCAGTGGTCTATCTATTATTAGTAAAATGACCAGAAACTATATGGAGAAATAAAATGAATGGTCTAAATAAAGCAAATATTTGTTAAGAAACTATCGAATGTCATTTGGTTCTAAAGTGTTTTGCTATTGAGAATAGTTTATAAAATACCTCTCTGTAAGAGTTCAACTTCCTCTTTTTTGTTAAGAAATTTCTATTGATATTTTAATAGAGCCACAATGTTGTTATTGGTTAAGAAATTCTATTTACAATATTTAATTTTCTTGACTTTAATTTGATTATTTTTAATGAATTATTTATTTTGTGTAGGTGCGTTATATTCATTTAATGGTTGATAAAGCAAGTTCACTCGGTGATCAGCCATCAATGGAGGATATTTACATATTTCGTGCAATGGTGCGAAATGAAGGAGAAGAATGCTTGGTATATGTGTACGAGGCTGATAGAATTGTATACAAGTCAATTCTAAAAGAGATGAGGTACAAGTTGATCATTTACATCTCTCTATTCGTAGGCGAGGAAAAGGTGAGGTTACTGGTAGGAGGGAACATGCTATTGAGAGAGGACGAGTGCCTGTTGAAATGGATTAAGCAACCTCAGAAGATGAACAACCAATTTATGATATTGATTCCATCTCAAGGGGAAACACTCATGAATTCACTTCCGGCATATCGAGTATGACATATCAACCAATTAATACTGAGATTGTTCCATACATGATGCCACAAATATTAAGGGATCCAAGTCTTTCGTCACTTGAGAATATATTTGGTGGTTATCGGTCTCAACATTTTGAGAATGCTCCAAACTTTATCTCATCGCCTGTGCCACTGTCCACTGACAACGATGATATAAAGGACTTCAATATTGATATAAAAGGTAATGAGTTGGATGATTCCAACAATGAAGTAGAGAATAGGTGGTGGTTATCAGTGAAAGAGAAACATACGATTTTTTTAAAGCATTGTGGGATTGGTGCTTTAAAGTTTTTATATTATCTTTTTAAACATAACTGTCCCTCTTTTTAGTTTAATAATAAAAATATTACCCTTAATTTTCAGGGAGTCACTATCTTTACAAGCACGATAAAAAAAAGCAAAGGGTAACAAAGACTGAAGCTAAAGAACTCTCCTAGAAAGGTTTTTGAGAATCTAACAGTGACATGTTTTTGTGTACAGTTGACTTAGAAATCAACATTGCTACATATTGTTTTGTGTATCAGAAACTAACATTATTTTGTATTAGAAACCAACAATGTATTGTGGAGTTTTTATTTTCCTCTGTAATTGTGTTGAAAGGGACTTGGATTTTGCAAGTTGGATTGTTGCTCATGTTTTGATGAAACCAGAATGAAATGTTGTGTGGAGGATCAAATATCTTGTTCATATAATTTACCGGTAATGATCTCTTTTCCGTCTCTCTAGTGTATTTTTTATCATAATCCAACATACAATTAAGTTCTTAGATTTAATATTTGATTTCTTTTGCACATATCTCTTTTTTGTCCCTCCAATGTTTAATATGAATATATATAGAAGTGTAAAAGGTAACTAATATAGATTATTTGACTGGACGACTTGAGAATTATTGTTTTCTATCTGTTATTGTCCGATTGTTTTTGGTGATCACAGAGTTTGTATTATAGCTGAAAATATTTCTCCTATAGATGTGATCACCCATGTTCCAATCCTATGTGAGGAAGTTGATATATCATATATCCATATCTCTTCAAAATAAATAAGTTGAATTTATATACTTTTATATACGTTTTCTTTTCTGTTCTTTCACTAGTTACTATTTGCAGTTTCCTTCAGCTTTGAACCTGTGACACTGACTGTATTATAGTGCTTGTGTATAATCCTTTTCATTTTGTGTCAGAGAAATCAAGATTGTATATATATAGAGATAGTGAGTATATATTTGGCTTTTCTTTCTCGTTTCTTTTATTAAAGCCAAGAGATACTGCTGGAGTTATCATCTTAACTTTTCTTATCTTGATTTTAATATTTATATTTGTAGTCTGCAACAGTTCATAAGTTAGTCTTCTTTGGGATGGAGTTTTTCTCGAAAAATTTTCAACCATCTTAAAAAAAAATTCACTAAGAACTTATGAAAAACACTTTAATCGTTAGAAAATTTAGACAAATGATGATGGAAGAAATCTATGTATCGCAACAAATAAATCAAAAACATCTTTCTTCAATCCTCTAAAGGATAAGTACTTTACACATTCCCTAAATGACTATAAGGATTTATTGGATGAAGGCAGTGAATGGTATTCAGAGACAACAAAACTTCATAATGGAAGTCCTGTTGATATTGATGGTTACATGAGAGTTTCAGTTGATATTAAAGTTTTCTTAAGAGATAAAAAGCAAATCAAGACATTTAACGATCTCACTAAAGACTGCAAGGATTTCTGATATTTAGGAAATCGAGACAAAGCTTTACCACTATTGCATTGGTGTAAATCTTCTGATATTTAGGAAAATTTTTGGTTATCAAGATTTCTGTTAGTTTCTTTTCTGAAACTTAAATTTATTTCATTAGTGTCTTATATTATTTGTAAGGGTTCAACTTTCAAGTTTTATACTTTAAATATGGTTCTCTTTTCATCTGAATGTAGGTGTGATTTTTAAGTTTTATACTTAAAAAGTGTTATTGCTAGTACAATAAAAGACTTTATTTCAAAGGGTTTGAGAAGTTTATTAATCTCGATCTTATGTGTGGCACTTTTGTTACATCAATATTCACAATATACATTACCAATGAATATGTAACATGTAAAATATTTATCATCCTCACTTCACCATTTTCACTCCAGTATCCCTTCTTTCAGCTCTCATTATGGCTATTGCAGCAACTGTTATCGTCTTTCTTGGTATTATATTCTTCATCTCTAGCCTCTTCACTAATCTCATACAGGTATACCTTAAAAACCCTGACTTGGTGAGAACGAGAATTTGAATTATGAATTTCATAAAAAAAAAAGAATTTGAATTAAATTAGCTAAAGATATTTTTTTTCTGTTCCATGCTACTATAATGATTAGGTTTGTAATTCTTTGTATACCATTCTATTTCATGATGTCATTTGATTAAACGTAGGTTTTTGTATACCATCTATTTTTTGATATCTCATTTGATTAAACATAATTATGTCGGTTACTGTAAATGTATTACATGTACGCAAATTTTTCTTATTTAAAGCTACTACATGTACTAGTGTTTCATCTCTTGAATGCGTTTTGAGACAGGGTGTCTGTTACCATAAGCCTTTATTGTACTTAGCAAGTTTTATAGTTTTGATAAGATGAGAAATATTATATACTTTAAAATTTGCATTTGAGGTACAAAGGCTCAGTTGAGGAGCTCATTAACTCGGAAATGTAGTTGCTACTCGTGTTTTAATCAAGATAAGATTATGTACTACAAGTTATTTCTGACCTGTCCAAAAGAATTGAGTTGAATCATCTGTCATTTATTCTTATTCAATGTAAGTGGAACAACTAGGCAATGTACTGGATGAAGTCAATTTGCAATCTTTATTGATGTTACTGTTGTAATAACTGTAACTCGACAAATGACTGCTTTGAGTGTAAAAATAAAACCTCTTGGGTCAAGGGTATGATAAAGATTAGCAATACCTAGTTATGTTACTGATTGTTTCTAAATTATGAACATCGAAGAAAGCAAATAATTGAAGTAATGGTGTTACCTGGACTTTGGTCAGACACCTGAAAATTAGTCTAATACGTGACTAGAAAGATAGTTTAAGTAACAAGGGGAGTTGGTCGGCCTATACAGTTGACTTTGTGGGTACACATAAGTGATTAATATTGCATATCACATACATAGAGAGAACTTTCCAAAAACATGGGTAATTGTATATTGAAAATTCTAGTGGCTAACATAGAGAGTAGTGTCAAGCACTAGAAAGAATAGAAGTGCTTTGTACGCTTTGATAGTTAGATTTGTAAAAACATTTATATGCAAATATTGTTGTAGACTGCGATTTGTTAAAATATTAGTAGTAATATTTTGTTACCTTAATTTTTTTAGGGAACAATCTCAAATATGTTAATAAATGGCTTATATATGCCACTGATTAATAGTTGGTATTAACAATGCCATTGCTATGGTACATTGGTTCCAGTCTCTTAATAGTGTGATCTTCAGGGCGCTTCCTGTAATAATTGATACTTTTTTTGTGAGAAACAAATATTCTGCTTATTCTTTCGAGTACTTCTTATGTACTGAATGTGACTGTCTGTTGCAAAAACTCATGTACTGAACTGTGTTGGATCATATTTTGAATTTTGCAGAAGGAGCTTTGGTTCAGTGTTTGACGTAATACCAATTGATGATTTCGTGACCAAACTTACTGCTTGATGTGAACTTTGTGGTGAACGTGCTTTTTTCACCTTGAGGAAGACAGAGGAGACGAGAACAGAATTGATTGCAGGAGCAAAAGTATATATGCCTATGCGCTGCAAGCATTTTTGTGAGTGGAAAAATAGTCAAAAAGGCTGCTCGAAGTGTTCTGGATTCTCAGAAAATTGAATGCAACTCTTTTTGGTAATATCTCAACTCTAAGTACTTGTTTACAGGCCATTTGCTAGAAATATTAATCAATTACTGTACTTCTAAGTTTCAAGTCTGTCAACTGACCAAGCCTTTTTGTTGGTGTAGCGTCGCTAGTAGAATTATCTAGGTGCAAGCAAGCTGACTTAAACTCCATAGTTGTATTAGAAAAATACTATTGTACTTTCAAGTCATATTTTGGGGAGGGTTGCTCCCTCAAAAGTGATGAAAATGAAATGGTTAATCTATGATTATTCTAGCACATTTTATTTTCTTTGCCTTCATGCCTCTTACACAACTAAGAAAAATACTAGCAAAGTATTTCTACCAAAGTACTAGACTATAAATTTCAAGCAAATGTTATAATTTTAGACACTGATTTGCATCATCCCAAATTAACCTTGTCTTTACACAGAGATTACATAAATAGAAAAACATTGTAACAAGATTGATAGACAACTATAATAGCTAATTGAAAGAAAATTAATACCACTAAAATATTAATACCACTAAAATTTATTGAACTGCTAGAAAATAATTGATACATTAACAAGAAATAACTTAGCCAACTAAAACACAACCAACTTAAATTTCATTACGATTTGGACATCGACGTCTATCATGTCCGGTCTGCCTACATAATCTGCAAGCTTGTTCATATATTGCAGGACCACGATCCATCTCATTAGCAACTCTAGTTGTCGTTGGTCGATTGGGATAACAATAAAATTCATTACTTTTCATTCTAAAACTAGCAGATGGCCAATATGCCTCATGATCAATGGGTGAGAATGACCCAAAATATGTTATAACATAATTCTCAATTGTGAAATGCTCACTAACAAAATTTCTAGCTAGTTCTCTCATGCTATCAGTGACCTTCATGACATGTGAACATGAAAAGTACAAATTAACCCATTTTCCACAATCACATTTTCTTTCATTCAATTAAACACAATGAGGATTACCACCAATACGATCAACCTGTATAGATCTAACCTCGTATACCCTTGTAGGTATATTTCAATAAAAAATAAAATGTCTTTTTGAACTTTCATAATTTTTCTCCCACTTCATTTTGAACCTCTCGATCCATAACTCATTTTATTCTAGAAGTTGATGTGCTATTTGAGACCTACACGTGTATCGTTTAACAGTTTGCTCCAATGAAAGTCTAATCATAGCAGTGACAAGTAAGCCCCGTGCTTTTTTCAGCAATCCATTGAACGATTCTGAAAGATTCGTTGTCAACACCCCCCATCTTTTTTCATCATCATGGCTAACATTCCATTTGTCCAAGGGGACTTTTATGAGATATTCATATGCTTCTATATTTTCTTCTTTAATTTGCCATATCAAGGATTCAAACTTTCTTTTTTTGATAGACTGAAGTGACCCCTCACATCAATCTACTGAGGTCCTTGTTTGGAAATCTAGATTGAAAGTTGCTCTTAAGATGCCTTATGCAGAATCGATGAAATGCTCGAGGTTCCCGAAATCGGCACAATTCCTGTAAACTAGACAAGATTTCTTTTGCCCTATCAGATATAACACATATATCTTCTCTACCTTTTATCATATGTGCACTCAAATTTTTAAAAAATTACTTTCATGCCTTTTTCGACTCTTTGTCGACAATAGCAAACGCTAGAGGAAGAATGTTATCATTTCCATCAATTCCAACAACAGTTAATAATTTGAGTTCATATTTTCCATTCATATGAGTTCCATCTACTGAAATAACAGGGTGGCATGTTTGGAATCCATCAATACATGGCTTGAAATCCCAAAATACAAATTTAAATTTTTTTACCTCTAATGAACTCATAGACTCTTCATGTTTCCATTCTACAATTGTTCCATGGTTAAAGTGTTGAAAAGCTGAATTTTTTTTTGGTAAATCACTAAATGATTTCTCAAAGTCACCATACACCATTTGAAATGTGCGTTGACGTCCAAGCCACGTTTTTCTATATGTCACTTGATGGCCAAACTTTTCATGAACCTTTGAAATGACATCTACCACCAAGAACTTAGGATTTTTTTAAATTTGATTTAGAAGTAAAGATGCAATCAAATTGTTATTTAAGTTGGCATGGCCTCTAGAAAGCCCTTCAGTCTCACATCTATGCTTTTCATTATATTTTCTTATCTTCCAAAGGTTATCTCCAACCTTTCGGCCTCGAAGAAACCACAAGCAACCCAATAAACTATAGAACTTGTATCTTACAACCCTTAGACTCTTGGTTGATGTTACCACCTTGAATTATTTAATTTTTTGCAAACTCCAAATTGTTACGACCCCCTTCAATTTTTCTTTACTACTAAAAAATATACCTTTTTAAGATTTTTGTTTGCTTCTTCAGACCACACAGAACAATATTTCAATCTCAGATTCACATGTAGACATAAAAATATCTTCTTCATTCTTCAATGTCCTAAAGTAAGGTATATCATGATTTTGCATTTCAAGCACACCCTGTTCATATTGATTATGAAGACTTACTCTAGTATCATTTTGAGAAAAATCTCTAGTATCATCGATATCTTCATCAGGTTCACTCTCATCATCATCTTGTGAAGGTTCATCTTCTTATGAACTTTCATCACTAATTGCAACATTTACATCATTATATAGATCAATGTTGGTTTCATTATCCCTGTGAAAAAAATATATTAGTTTTAAATTTTAGCAAGATAATGGAATATAAATGATTGTTTTAAAAGTGACAATTTGTACTCTAAAAGGTTATTTATTCAATTAATAGGATATAATTTGTGTATACTGACAATAAAAATTTATTTTATTAAATTATTACACGAAAATTCAATTAAATATAAAATTGTTATTTTACCTTGCCTCATATTCCCTGTAACTATTATCATTATGCATTTGGCTACTTGAGCCTTCATCAAATGATCGATGGTCATGCATTGACAATCTCTGGAATGATGGTTGAACAATCGGTTTTGCAAAATGAGGTTGACTAACTGTGGCAAATTCATAATTTTGAGTCAATAGATTCATGTGATAACCATGCTGACCACTAATTTGAAATTCATCATTTTGATTTATTTTTTTGGTCTTTACATATATCTCCAAAATATTTATATCAACCTTATCCACAAAATTTTGAGGTATGAAAAGGAATTGTAACAAAGATTGATCATTCTCAATATTAAATTCAATGAACCTTATATTGTTACCTTGAATTGAACATTGATATTTTCCAGAAATATTCATTTGAATATTTTCACTATTTGTTCCCATTTTCTCATGCAACAAACCAACCAATTCAACATAGTTGATTGAGATAGACATGTTAATAATCGTTCTAGCACATTGAGAATACCTAAATCCGTTCATGTCAGTAATTATTTCGCCACCCCAATATAAAGCAACCATCACATGATGTTCAAAGTTTGTCATTTTTGTCCTACACATAAAAATAAAATATTTTTTTTATAATTAATAAATAAAAAAGATAAATTTAGAGTTATAGTAAAAACTTAACATCATACGATATATTAACTTGACTTATTTAATTCATACCTGATGACGTTTTTTGAATTATATTCAACAATGGGCTAAACAAGTAAAAACCTACTGATCAATATTGTTGGAATATGCAGAACATTCTTCCAACAACATGCATTTTATAATCGTATGTAATTAATTTGAAAAATAGAGGAATATCACTTTAACAGAGTCACGTAACTGACAATCACATTTTAAACCTAAAACGTTACTGAGAGTAACATTTTAATAACTAAGGACAAAGATTCTCCAACTTTGCAGAATTTGATTCTATATTTGCAAGGTTCGTGATCGGATTCTTAATAAATGTTACTGTGAGTAACGTTTTAAGCATAAAACGTTAAGCATAAAATGTACTTCTGAAGTACGTTTTATAAAACGTTACTTAGAAGTACGTTTTAAGTTGAAAACGTTACTCACAGTAACGTTTATTCATTTAACACCGTCAGTTTTTGCCTGTTAGATTTTTTAAATAAAAATAGTCTAAAACGTTACTGAGAAATACATTTATACTAGTTTTGTAAAAATTTTAAAAAACGTATTATTTTGGTGAATTGGTTTAAATAATGACTTGTTTGATAAAAAATTCTGATATACAATATCTTGAAAACTATGATGGGTGACTTGATAAAAGATATAAGACACACACAAAAGTAAAAAAAAAAATCTAGAAAATATTAAGAATATGTTTTTACTCATATTAACACTTTTACTTTATGTTCTAGAAGTTATTTCTCCACTTATAAAGCACTTTTAATAATTTTGAATTTATCATAACTTTTATTTTGTATAATACTAACTTTGATATAATGAATATGGAGTAATATTGTAACACCCCCTAATTCATCCTACCCTAGTCTGAGTAGATGTTCAGAGGCAACTGAGAAAAATTATTCAGAAAAGTCACTGATGAAATCACGAAGGCCACTTACGGCCTGTAGAGTCATCTATGGCCCGTAGATGAGGCCTCGTAAGTGCCCCTGTGACTTAGTGAAATTTTTCTAAGTATGAGTTCCTATGAACGAGACACTATACAGACCATACATTATCCTACGACCCGTAGAATATGTTTCGTGGGTGGATGTTTCGAAAATCCACTTTTCTGGATATGTGAAGGAGGATATACCAGACGGTCCGTCGTTAAGGTTACGGTTCGTAACTTAGATTTCATAAACTGAAGTTCCAGAAACAAGGATTTCTGAACCTTGAAATCACGAGTTACCAGAGGCCCGAAACCCAATTTTCGACCCATAGAAGAGGTTTTCATAGGTCTCAGGTCTGATTTCCAGTACCTCGATTTTTGTGAGAGGCCACTTACGGCCCGTAGATAGGGTCTCGTGGTTCCCTTCGACAGTTTAAGCGGGGTATTCTTGTCTTTTCCTATTCCTCTTTATTCAATTTAGAATAGTTCAATTAAAAATTCACTCAATTTTATTTTTATAACTCAAAAATCACTTAATTATAAAAGTTCATTCAATCAATTTAAATGATTTTAACGAAAGGTGTATTAAGGGCCCATAGAAAAACCAAATTGGACCGACGACATCTCAGCTCGGCCCATTTATGATTATAGCCCAACCATTTGAATAAGACCAAGCCCAACCCGAGTCCAGAATCTTCACCTCGTCTTCTCTGATCAAAAACCCTATCAAAACCCCAGTGTACGTTGTTGCAGAAGCATAGCCAAGAACCATGCCCATATCCGCTGGTTTCGCATTTTCTTGTCGTCCGCATTTTCCCCTGTCGCATCGCATGCGAAAGGTACTTCTTTTATTACGCATGAAGACACACATGCATATTTATTCGTTTTCCTATTATAGAGTTGGAATATGATTGAAAGACTATGTTAGTGTTTTACAGGTATTTGTTAGCTGCGCGTCAGCAATTGAAGCCATTGAAGAGATCGACAGTGGCAAAGGTTGGTGAACATCGAGAGTTTCTGTTTTATTGAATTTTTCATCTTTGCGGGGAAAAAAGTGATAAAATCTTAGTGGCCTTACAGAAGCAGCAGAATGGAAGAGGTTCAATTCTAAGGAACTAGGAATTAGCAGTTCCATGATCGCAAAACCTACAAGAGTTGTTCTTAATTGTCTCAAAAGTAAAGGTAGTATAACTTGCAGTTGATTATAATTTGTTGCTTTTGCGTCTGTTTTGGATTATTATGTTAAATAACTGTAGAAGTTGCAGTACTTGTTTAGTTTTTTTTTAGCTATTGGAAAACTTAATTAATGGGACTAGCCTCCAGTGTTCATGTTACTCTACTTTGTCCTTAGCTTCCATCAACATCAATGCAAAGAGCATAAGCGAACATCAACTTCATCCTTGAATATATATATCTTATTCTTGTATGAGTACCTGACACCTATTTGATTAGCCAGCTGCCAGCATCAGCCAACTTTCCTTTACCGTGTAATTGTTTTGTGGTGAAGAGAGTTTGAGCTTTGGCTGAGAGTTCCTTAAGGGTGTTATTATTTGTTCCTTATTTATGGTTACGTACAAGAGGCTATGTTGCTCGGACTCTTGAAATATGTTGTCGGATGCATGTTAGATCCTCCAAAAGCTGTGCATTTTTGGAGGATCTGACATTGGCAACATAGACTAGAGGTCCATGCTTCTATTAAGAGAAATCAATCCAATATATGTTGAATCTTTCATTTGGTATGTGGCTTCTTATAATGTTCATTTTTTAATGACCTGCTTTAGGGGATATATGTGATGAGATTGATTTCCATTTATATTAAAAGTCCCCATTTCCTGATTTATTTTGTGTCGAAATGGATAGTCTATTCTTAAAAAAAGATACGGGTCGTCTAGCCTATTCATCCCTTCTGATCTAGGGAATGAGTGATGCTAGGGCGGTGCTGGGCCAACCAACTGGTTTCTCCTGTTGTTGAAGTATCTGACCCCTTTTTCGTTGCCTAGTTATTGATGTGAGATGCCTAATTTCGCAGGAGTAGGAACCCCTACTTACTGTAAAAGAAATCCACTACCCACACTCTAAAGTGGGGAATTTTCTGTTAGTCACTGAAGGAAATGTCTCCTTATTCTTTAGACAAAAAACTTGTTCGAAGATCCAAATTTTCCGAACACTTTTATAGTAATAACATGATTAACAAATTCTGGGGCAGCCTTGGAGAAATAAAAAGTAGGGAGAAACTGTAATCACTGAGACCTAAAGTTTTACCTAAAGACAGCTACCCAAATACTTAATGTAATGTTTTCTTAACAAAAAGCTGATGTAAAATATTCCGTGTCTGGATATATGTAATTGCTTCTTGGTCTTTCAATTCTTTGAAGATGGTTCTGAGCCCAATAGCTAGAGCTAGTAATGAATATATTGAAGCTTATAGTGGATAGCTATTGTGGTACGATGTGCAGATGGTGATGGATAACTATTAGATATTGATTTTCTGGTGAAGTTTTTCTGTTTTACTTGATAAATTGCCGTCCAATGCTTTAGCAGAATGGGCTGTGAGTGAATCTCCTTTTGTGTCATCAGTTCAATGTCTTCTCTGAATTCTGATACCCTGAGAAATTTCTTTTCGTCTATCTTGTAGGATTTGAAGTTTACCTTGTGGGGGGCTGTGTTCGGGATCTTATTTTAAAACGAACACCCAAAGATTTTGACATTATAACTACAGCTGAACTTAAAGAGGTTAGTCTTGGGTCCGAACTGTATACTGGTTGGTCTTCTGCATATATTTCAGGTTATGCTAGATGACGTTGTAGATAATCTTTGATGAGATGTCATAGTAGACTAGTTACATTGCAGATATCATGACTGCTTTCTATCAGTTCCCAGTGTTACCTTTTCATAGCAACATAGGAGGAGTTTAATGCCTAAATTCTACCTCAACAACTTCAGCGTCTTTTCCTATTATGCGTTGTCCTCGCTTCTGTCGTGAAGCTCATACACTTTATGTAGTTTATTCAATTAATTTGCTTACTATTTTCTCTGGAACCATTCCTTCCCCTCTGTTGCTCAAAGAGGTTTCTTAGCTCAGCAATTGGATGGATTTATGTAAGCATACAAGTCAGGATGCATCTTCTTGCTTAACACTGAGGTTTACTTTGATTGTTCTATGTTGGAATTTTTATGGAAAGTTCAGCTTGGAAAATTGTCTTGGGTATATTAGGAATTAGAGACAATTTGAAGGCTTTGGTTTTATTACCTATTTTATTTTCTATTCCAATATGGTATTGAAACATCTCGCACCATTGTTTATTATGTGAATTTCTACCAATAAAAAATATTAGTTGACTTTTCTTTTTCTTTCGGCGTGGAATTTACACATCACATGCTATTATAGTGTCTGAAGCTTTGTGTAGAAGTCTCATCCTTTTAAGTCAAGTCTTCAACTCTTCGGTGTAATGTGATGAGTTCTAAATCTTGATGGAGAAGGTGCTAATTCTATTGTTCAGTTCAGCACTTTATTTCCTAATATAGCATGACTCATGTTTTCTCATAACCTTCTCTGTGCCAAATTGACTGTAACTTTGTATATTATTCTAGATTTGAGTACTTTGTGTACATAAGTTTCTTTGTTGCTAACTAAGATTTTGAATACAAATGTACATGTGATGTGAGTGGCCTATTATCATCATTGTAATTGCAGGTGCGGAGAACATTTTCACATTGTGAGATAGTTGGAAGGCGGTTCCCAATCTGCCATGTGCATGTTGACGATGAAGTTGTGGAGGTTTGCCATGATCTTTATCTGTTTTTACATAGGTGCAAAGATCTTTTGCACTCCAAATTCATATAATTTGCTTATGAGGTGCATCTTATTTTTATTAATTAGGTTTCAAGCTTTCACACCACAGGAATAAGGCCTGCGAGGGACTTGGGTTTATCTTTCGAGAAGCCAGTTGACTGTGATGAGAAGGACCACTTACGATGGAGAAATTGTTTACGAAGAGATTTTACAATAAACGGGTTGCATATCTAATCCTTGCTCCTTCTTGACTTTGTGTTTATCAATGTCCCACATTGGCTAACCATTTTCATTGATTCTGTGCTGTACTATATTTTGTTAGTTTGTTTGTTTTTTTTTGGTTTTCAATGGGTATTTTATGGGTTGGAGATGTTTCAGTAGGCTTCTAAACTTTATCTATAAACTGCTGAAATTTCTATTGTTACTCACGGTATAAATTATCCTTTTTGTTTATGCTCAGGTTGATGTTTGACCCTTATTCAAAACTCGTCTATGATTACATGGGAGGAGTGGATGATATCAGGAAAGCAAAAGTGTGCATATTATCTTAGTGAGGTGTAATTGTTAGTTTGTTACCATAATCCTCTCCATTCCGCCACATTTGATTTGATCACTTGTGCTACAGGTACAAACAATCGGTCCTGCTAGTTTCTCGTTTATAGAGGATTGCGGTGAGTTCCCTTTCATTTTCTCTTCCTTAAATGAAGTTTGACTCTTAAAACGATAGATGCTTAAGTCCTCTACATCTGTTTGGGCATCTATTGGCTTTATTGTTCCCTCTCTATATAGAAGTATACGCAAGAGTGCTTAAATTGACAACAATTTTTTTTTCTTTTAAATCAACTTCTTTGCTCTATTGTGATCTTCTACCTTATATTTGATATGTAACACAAATATCCTTTTACCTTTGCAGCTCGAATCCTTCGTGCAATTAGAATTGCTGCCAGACTAGGATTTCGATTCGGAAGGGAGACAGCTCTTTCTATTAAAAACTTGTCATCTTCAGTCTTGAGGCTTGATAGGGTACATGGATAACATCTATTTCTCTCTGTCTATGTTTGAATGTATGTGTATATATTTATAAATGTCTATATGTATATTATATGTTGGGTTACCAACATGAAAGCATTAAAACTATTTTTTGATAGTTCAAAGCACTAAAACTATTTCAAATGTTTTATTTGGTTATGGGTTTTCAGGGTAGGCTCCTCATGGAAATGAATTACATGTTAGCCTATGGCTCTGCTGAGGCTTCACTAAGATTATTGTGGAAATTTGGTCTTCTGGAAATACTTCTACCAATTCAGGTTAATATATTTTGAATCCTGTTTCACCCTAAGGTGAATTAAATTACATTTCTAATATAGCTTAATCTGCAGGCAGCATATTTCGTCCGCCATGGTTTTAGAAGACGCGATAAGAGGTCTAACTTGCTTTTGGTAAATGTTTTTGTATAAATCTTGCTGTGATGCAAGGTGTTTGTCTTCTTCTTTTTGGATCCACCATAGACTCTTTCTCTCTGTAAGGTACTTTAGGGGTGAAAATTTTCTCCCCTTATAAGGTAGTACCTATTGGCCTTTAGATGATGGAAACAATGGTTGTTATAAATTATTTTGCTCGTTCATAACTGATTTATTTAATTGCATTCGTGGCTTTTTAAAAAAAAAATAATTTCAAGAGATATTACCTCATTGCATTCGTGGCTTAAAATGTGAGTAATGCCTTGATGAGGTAGATATTTGATCATAAGTTCATCCATTGAAAATTTAATTATGAGAGACTCAAATTCTTGTAGAAAAGCCAAAAGGAGAGAGAAGAAACAACTATTTTTTGTTTGTTTGTTTGCAATTAACTTGGTGTTGATCTAATGGTTAATCATAAGGTTGTAGATGTCATATTAGGATCATTTTCATGACAATCAAAGCTCTTGTAAATGCAAATAGTGGGTTAAGATCAGAAATGAGTGAAGAAGCAACAACTTTTATATCTAGCGAAGAGTTTTTCATGGTTGTTTCACAAAATTTGCCATAAAGGTTACATTGTTTTGTTATTTCTTAAGAAAATAATATCAAATTCGGTGCATTTGCATTCTTAGATTATACATGTCGTCCTGCTTATTTTATACTTCTCTTTACATTAGATGGCCTATACTACACAATGAAGAGAATCATGGTTTCCCTGACATCCTATTTGTGCAAACCATCAATTACCAGCATCCAGATTTTATTCTGGTTCCCCATCTTTTTGTTGATGGACTATTTTAATACTACGAAAATAATTATTATATCTTTCCTCCTTTAGTTTCCACATGCAAGTTTTGACATGTTAGTAATTTTGCATCTCTCATTTCTTGAACCTATGTTATGTTGGTTTTTGTTTAATGAGTGAGAAGTCAGAACTATTAAAAAAATGATTAACTGTTTCTGCTTATCTTTGCAGTCTCTGTTTTCCAACCTCGATAAATTACTGGCCCCCGATAGGCCATGCCACAGTAGCTTATGGTAAGATTCTCTAAACAGGCTTAGTAGGTCAGATGGTTTGTTAGTCATTCTATGAATCAGTTTCAATTTCAATGTCATGGGATATTCACTGGATTGTGCAGTATTAATCCTACTTCTGCCTGACAATTCTCCTGCATCAGGTACCAGGACTTATCCTCTAAAAGATAATTAAAGAACTGCTGAAGATACTAGATAGAAAAGGGAAATCAAAGAGCAAAATTCATACATATATGTGTATAGACTGTTAAAAATGCCTTTTAAAAATGGGAAAATCAAGGACAAATCAAATATGTTTGTATGAATCTGATCTTTTGACAGCCTCAAAAAAATCTATGTCCCCCTAGAGAATAATTTTGACGGAAGTGAATGCTCTATTAGTTTATTTAGAAAAAGAAATTTTAAATAAAATTTACTTCGAAAAGTTCTCAGCTGATTTAAAGAGACGATATATCTGTTGTGCATTCTCCTATCAGTTTGACTGGGCTTCTTTACTGGTCCAAGTGTGCAAATGCTCCACATATGATAGAATGACCCATCCTCTGGTTCCCAGTGTAATTCTTTCAATAGATCGTTGAATCAGATAAATGCAAGTGAACAATCTTTTTGGCAAGTAACTGAAACCATGCAAGTACATTTATTTTTTTGTCAATATGTTTAA